>LUCH01002867.1:4068-66732 GCA_013368495.1 Paragonimus heterotremus
ATAAGCATATGGTCGAAATTCTACTCTCAACCGTAGCAAGAATGTGTATTAATGGTTCGCTCTGACATGAATGAAACTGGAGTATAGTACTTCGTTTCTAGACAGGATGACTAATAAGCTAATCGGAATGTGACTACTGTAGTCATTTGTGTGTGACGCTCAACTTTTACTAACCAAATCCCATACTACTTTCCCGTAATCAAAATATTGGTCAGCAATTTTAACCACTTCAACTTGGAGAGAAGTACTAGTCTTGTATCGTCGACCGGATTAACAGTACAGTTGTTGTGTCACCTCTTGAAGTGCTTGGATAGTTTTATCATTAAGCAGTTACTGACTAGCAATGTTCCCCAAAAAACCGAATTTGAATGGAAAAGACAGACACTAATTCATTTCTGAATGTCACCATAACGATTATTCATGTCACTACTCAAACTTTTAAGTTCAGTTCCATCCACAGGTTTGCGCGCTTGTTGATAAATTTCACTCACTTGGGGAGTCCGTTAGTAAATCCGATTATTCCAAGTTACACCTCTAGATACTGTTCCCTACAGATTCTCAGTTTAGTTAAAATGGGAGCTCGGGGAAAGCCAAGTCATAGTATTCATCTGGATGCTTATTATTCACATTTTCGCTCTGCATGTCATTGCTGTTCTGCTGAAACATCATACGTTCATCGCTGTGTTAGCCGACAAACAGTTTCCATTAAACAAAAGTTATCTGAAGGCATCAGTGAGCATTAAGCTTTTCGTACAAAAGCGCACCAGTTCCAGTTTCCCGCTGAATAAAAGCTTCCCAGATAATCAAGCTACCATATCCATTCAACTGTCTACTGCAGGTATTGTGCTCTAAATGCAATTTATGCCAGTCACAGGTTCAGCCGTCAGTATCATCCTCATTAAATTTCCTCTCATTGAAGTGGACTATCTAATACTATTGACCTATCAAGACTGTGATCCGCAGTACAACGCATTTGTTGTTATTTGTTGTACTTCATCAAAGATAACATTCGACAAAACGTTCGAACCACGAATCCTGTACTGTTCTTCCATCGAAAACGCCAGTGGTAAATCCTACTTGCAAAAATACACGTCACTGCTTCTTGTAGACACTACAACTAATACTTCTGACTTCACCTGAGGTGTTTGGCTGTCCCTCAGTCTTCTTCATTTCTTCGTTGAGTGAGATTCATATTCTGTAGTGCAGTTATCTGCCAAGATTTTCAATCGTTTCATGTTTCATCTGTTATTTCTCTAATGCTAGCATGCACTATGCGCAAATCTCCATTCTCTCCTTCTTTTTGGTTACACTCCGATAGTCATTTATATTAGGTAAAGTGAACTACTACTCGTAGATTTCTGAAAAACCAGTGTATTACGACCACGCACCAGAGTATGATTGTTTTCGGTGGGGTTGGTTAATTTCAAATGAACACAGCTCTGATCACAGCTGTGATCAATTGTGGGTGATGTTCAACCTGTATGAACACAACTCTGCGTTTAAATCACATCACACTGCTTGCAGGACATTTTCGAAGGTCAAAGTTCCCTTCGACTGATCCCGTCGCGCTCTTTGCCGTGACCCTGTCTAACTAATCACTTGTCGGTATTCTCATATAACCCACATCCAAAAGTACAAATTCACCAGCCCGTTTCCCTCTGTTATTTCTTTCCACTGACCTGGAAACAGGTTAACGAATGAATGAACTCAGTTGCGTATGTGAAGTAAAATGCGAAGACTGTTCATAGGTTGACTATAGACAGGCCACATAGGAGTCAGACGTGATAAGAAATGATTGTGGAGGGTGAAATCACCTCAAAACGACATTGAATATCAGGTCACGGTTAAAGTTTACCCGGTTTTCATCATATGAAGCTCATTTGTATTATGTTCAGTTATTTAAGCGGTATTTCGAACTACACATGAAGGTTGGTTCATGGAAGCCATCAAAACCACAACGGCTCACGATTCTGTAAATAGACTCGACGGTTATGACCTACTGTATACATGGCGACAAGTCCTGAATAGATCCATCTGACTTGTGTTTGTGGATATGATGATTTGGCTTTACCTGGTGTTAGGTTCACGACACACATCTAAATGCGGTTGCCTCGTGGGGGCGTGAACTGACGTTTAAATCCAGACCATCACAAGAGTACAATGTTGGTAAACCAAGTTACAACAAGACTTTAATCGGGACACAATATTGTACGCGCAGATTGCAATCCTTAAAGTCATTGACCCTATTGTCCAAGCTGTCCTTCGTACGGTAACACACGTTTCGGGTATAACAATAACGATGTGTTCAAACTGTATCTAGCTCAACCCTGTGTTTTCGTTACTTCTGAAAAGTGACTGCTTTCTGCAACGTCATATCGATACGTCCTCCGAATCGCATGTTTTCTACATGAATTGCTTGCTTGGACTAAATCGATGCACCTCACCACGCCGATCAGCGCTAACAGTAGTTAGCCCAGATTATCCAAAATCCCGATCACTATGTGACGGTCTTGGAGTGTATCGAATGGTAACGTCCTGTTAAGCTGGACCGCTTAGCTGTCACAAAAACTATCGGTGCGCCAGGCAAACATCTCAAAACAGCTGTCTGAACCATGGACATTATAACGCCACACGAACGTATATCATCCGGTGGGGTGCAGACTGACTCTCGCTTGTCTATAGTTGTACCCAAACCAAATACACATGTGGGCTGAGATTGTGAATGCCTCGGATCTACTAGGATGAATAAATATTCGACTTTAATGTAACGGGCTGCGTCGATGGCTAGATTATTTTTGACCTGAGAGATCTTTTATCACATGCTTCTGGTTTCGAATTAATTCACACTCTTCAACCAAATGGACTGAAGAACAGAGTTAAATAACTCCATATGCTTCCACTGTAGAGGAACCATTGAATGGAAAATGGTCCTGGTTCCTAAAGCTTTCGTTTTGATCAACGGCCCGTCGCTTTTGAAGTGAGATCTTGGGTCATCTTTCGCGTGCTTTAAACTTTAAGTAATGAAAAACAGAAAGAAACGAAATTATACTGGCCTGTCTGCGCGAGTGACTTGGCCATCTCTGCCATCTAGGTGTAATGGTCAGGGTCAGGCGCTGTTTTAATCCGAACTGCTATTGTGCGTTCTTCCGATGAACGTTGCGTGACGCACGTACACCCAACGACGCCGAATACCAGAACCAAGTGAAGTCACTGGAACCGTGGTACTATTGACATAAATAATATGATCAGTTACAAGAAACAAACCTCAATTCGTTTACGTTCGTAGGATAAGATACAACGGTTGGCGTCAACAGGCCGTCAATGGTCAAAAAGACACGCCAAGTACAAGCACAAGAGACCGACAGGCAATGACGAATCGACGAAATGCGAACGGATCGGTCTAATGTGTGTCTAAATAGCCGGCCCTCGGGCAGACCGATTAGTCAGCGACAGTCTCACGACTGTTCATAGGAGGGCCGTATTCACAGGGCTGGGAAGGGTGAGATGGACAGACAGCAATCGGTTTGTGGGCAGGTGAATGGGGTTCAATGACTGAGAGAGGCAGGGTGGAGAAATTAGTGCTTTTAGACGCGGATTGTGTGAATAACAATAACAGGTGTCTGGTTAGATGGTTTCACGGGGTAGAGTGCGGTAGGGTTAATCGAGGAGGATTTTGACCTCCAAAAATGTCCTGCAGCTATGCTGACCAGGATATCGGCTGTAAGATGCTCCTGTATCCCTGTCGCAGAGGGGGTGTGGCAACAGCTCAGAGAGGAAATCACACTAGCAGCCATCGAGACGATCGGTACTCGGCGCCAGAATCGGCTAGACTGGTTTGACAACAACAGTTCAGCTACTTCCAAAATGATACAAGAGAAGAATGTGGCGCTTCCTATTTCCACAATGGACCTGGATAATGAAATCATAAGCCATACTCCCGAGTGTTCGCTGACAACTTGTCGGAGGGTCTCCCAGAATCAAGTATGAGTGGGGGAAAAGACAAGAGAGTTGATGCAGAGTTACGCTGACTACAGACAACACAAGGAGTTGTACGATTCGATGAAGGTGATTTTTTATCCATCCGTCAAGGTTGCCAAAGCAATGACTGATGTGGACTCTGGCCTTTCGCTAACTAAACCGGTGGATACCGTGCAAGTGTTGCGCATGCAGTTTGGTAGCCCATTAAACCGTCTTGCTACTGTTGAGTGGGAAACCGCGAATAGTCTGCCACAGCAAGATGTCGGCGTCTCACTTCCCGTCGCCCCAAATTTGGTAGTGAAGTAACGCGCCTTTTCCTTGCCTTGGAGGACCCGTTGAACTAGCCTGCTGAATCATTGCTGTATGGTGTTTCAGGTTGACCAGTCGTTGGCATTCTGTTGTGACAGTCTGAAGGGTGATATCTGGACACCGCTCGATTTTTTTCAAAATTCTGGTCCGAATATCTGCGTCTTGGGGTGAATGCAAACTGCATACAAAGATGAGACACTTGAATTGATCGTCCGACATGGTACGAAGTTTGGAACGTTCGCATTCCCGATTGACATTAGCTGCATACTGTATCCAGTCATCGTTAGGATTCTTTGTTAACTTCAGACAATGATATCGAATATTGAACAAGGATGATTGCTCACCGAAAATTTTTGACAACGTCCTTGTGGTTTCTCCGAAATTTAAATCTCTGAGATGTTTTGGCAAGATGAAATTCACGAATCGTTCGTGTTCTGTTGTGCCCAGTCTTCGCAATAATAGTCTGACTTTCTTGTCTTCGGGAAGCTGTACCATCTCCACGCGGAAAATATCTTCATATTTATGGAACCAAGAATCGAACGTGACGCCATCGATAGCATCAAAATGGAACTCACTGACTTGTTGGATCATCGATTCTGGTGTAGATACCTGGTTCAGGGTTGACACTCCCAGTGACTGATCTGATAACTTCTGTGCCATCATTTCAATAAGCTTCGCTTGTGACTGCTCCATAATCTTCTGCTGCTGTTGAAGGAGTGCCTGCATCTTCGTCACGGAGATGGTCATTATTGGGTTCGGTTTGACTTCTGTCGCCACTGATGTAACGCGCCTTTTCCTTGCCAAACGTTCTACTACGGCTTGACTGCTTGAGGTGGGTCCCTGCTATGCGGCTTCACCCAGTCTATTAGCGCAGAGACAAGGAGAACACGATTGCGGACAAACAAGCTGTATTGCCAAATACCAGTTCGACAAAACAAATAAAATGCCTGTAAATATATATCATGAAATAGTAGCCAAATATGGCCATTTACTTGTTGAATCACTGTCTGCTTGTTTAGGCCACTTCGCTACCAAGTGGCCAAGTAAGGCCAATTCCACAGACGTTAGTTTCTCGGGCTGGCTTGACACCCACGCTCACTTGCACGTATCCTCCTGGCGCGACACCCACGTTCACTTTCACGTCTCCTACTCGTTAATCCGACGTGCCCGTCAGTGCTTTTTCTGATTTCGTCATCCGTCACCGAGGTCCTGACTGGTTTGCAATGGTGAATAATTTCATCAGCCGTCACCAATGTCCTGACCAGATTGTTTTGGTGAATTTGCCTCCTAACACGTAGATATACGGAGAACTATCGTATGAATGAGAAACGGTAAATCTGTAGGTGAAGGTGGATTGTTAGGGGAAATCCTGAGAAATGGCGGTCTAGTTTTGGAACGTGCTTTACTCCAGTTTGTTCACTTCATAGGAGAGGAGGAAGTAGGCCATCAAGTGGTAAAAAAAATATTTTGTTTGTACCATTGTTTGAAAGTAAGAGTAACAGGCAGTGTACCGACAGTTATCCGGACATCAGTTTACTGAGCTGTGTTGGGAGGGTGTTAATAGCTAGCTTGCTGAACCGACTTAATACAAAAGTTTGGGAGGTCAGTGTTCTCGAAGAACAGAGCGGATTAAGGACGAGTCGCAATAAGATCGACATGGTGTTCGCTCTTCGTTAGATCCATGGGAAATGTCCCGAGCCCAACCAGCCGAGGTATGTTGTGTACGTGGATTACACCAAGAAGTTTTATTAAGTGAGTTTCTAGGCATTGTGAACTGTGCCCGGTAAATGTGGATGCCCAGTTAAATTCGTCAGTTTGACTAGAAAGTTGCATGTGGGTATGTGGGCAACGTTACAGTCGTGTGGATCGATCTATGATAATTTTGACATCGCCACTGAGATCAAGCAGGATTATGTCCTAGCCCCAACCTTATTTAACTTATGTTTGACTGCATTACTAGAAGTTGTACTTCAGGACTCTGGGGAAGACGACGTTGAAATTGAGTACTGCATGGGTGGCCGCTTGCTGAAAATTCAACGATTCGCTGCCCCAAGTCGGCTACGTACTTCAGCTTACTTCAGTAGTTTTGTTCGCAGATGATGGTGCGCTACTTTCACATAACGAAGCTAAACTTCCGCAATTGGCCATGGTTTTTGTTTCCACGATATCCGGATTTAGTCTGGAGGACATTGTAACGATCTTCCACGAAGACGTTGAGCAACGCGTAGCAATAAACCAACGATCCCAAATGGTCAAAACAAGATTGGTTCACAAAGCCACGGTACTATTGAACAAATGATCAAAGTTAATAAATAGACAACCTCAACAGTTTCGATCGACGGATCGTTTCCAGGAGATAATTACAATTTGATGCCAAATAGGCTAAAGATGAACTATAAGCACATAATATGACATTCATACCCAACAGAGTTCTTTCGAGCAGTCAACAGGTTCAAAAACGACAGGGACGAGCCGAGCTCCAAAATGTGACGCACGCACCACTCAAGCAAAGTACAAAAAAGTGACAAGTCCCTATTCGCACAACGGTCAATTGACGCGATAAAACAAAACATCTAGGTCAAGGCCAATTAAGGGCCAGAAACATGGGCGGTAGAATATACAGGGATAAACGTTTTGGGGGAATTGGGTTGGGTCGGATTTTCACACGATTGTGGCCTCGAAATTCGATACAGACATCCCAGTTAAAACATTTTCTCATTTTCACCCATGCCTGGAAGGAAATGTTGTGCTACATTTAACATCCGCATTAATTGAGGCACTGTGGACAGCTCCGTTATTAGGTGGATAGCAATCTGTTTACGCATCTGTTCATGGATGACGAGTTGCAAGCACGTGTGACGAAGGCTAATGATGCTTTCGGACGCTCTGAAAGACGTGCATGGAAGAACCACAGACTAAGGATGAAAACGAGGCAGTTTGTTTATCGCTCGATGCTGTCTACGCCGTTGTACGGTAGTGAAGCTTGGACAATGTATCAGCGGATGGAGCGCTATCTAAACTGTTCCTTTTTGCTATGTTTAAGATACTTCTTGGATATTTGGTGGTAGAACATGGTGTCAAACACTGAGGTAATGCAGCTAGCGGACGCTGATGGGACTGACGTCCTGCTGATGCTGAATCACATTTATTGGCTGGAACATGTCCGTGAGTTAGGGGATGAATGGGTTCCGAAACAGCTGCTGTGTGAGTATGTGAAAGCAAGTAAGCGAAATCTTTGCGATCATAAACGGAAATACCGGGATGTCATCCCCGTAAGCCTTTCGCGTTGTGATATTGATTTTAGATCTTAGCAGGACTTGGCCTTTAACCGCACGGTTTAGAGGAATACGATCCGGACGGATGATCGTAGATTCGGTGAACAAGAATTGCACGGCCGCGAGCTGGAGCGCGCAGTAAGCAAGGAAACCATAGATGTCATACGTCGTGGTCACATGCTTATGGGGTTCTGCGAAAAGTGTGGTCGCGAATGCGTCAACCATCTCGATCTGTTAGGTCATCAACGTACTTACGGTACACCGTCAACAAAGAAACGACGATTACGTTGGACTAGAAGATGTTATGTAGGTTATGTTCATTTTTCTTTTGTACCAACCAACGGCCGCTGTCGTTTGTTAACTTTCTCGTTCCCCTTTTCAGAAAGCTGGGCCATTGTGGTCATTTAACTTTCTGTTCTTCAGCTGAAAGTCTTGTATGATCCCTCAGTTTACACTTAATTATTTGCTTTCCGTGCTTATCTCTTCTAGACTGCAATAATCTGTACTCTTATATTGAACTACTTATTGCTTTATGTTTCAAATATCCCTATTCTCTGATCAGATCTTACCACTGAAGTTTCCCTATTCTTATCCCAGAGATACGGGTTTCACTTTCATAACGGTTTATCGTTTAGTTAAGCACCATTTCATCAGCTGGACCATAACTGTCTTCACTCACACGCTTCCTAGGTTTATTCCTTTCTTTACCTTAGATAAGTGGAACCACAAGCGGTGCATAGTAAACCATTTGTGGTGAGTTTTACGTGCAGGCTCCTTTTGGCTTTGATCACTGTAACTGGCCAGTCAGAAACTGATGCTGTCAGCCGTGTGTGCGATCGATCGTGGAATTCCCAGCCAGAGTAGTAAATGCAAGAGGTAGAAACCGGTTAAAGTGTACTCGACTAGTGACTGTTAAAGCGAACATGAATTAGTCGATTTCTAGTGAATGCGTGAATATTGCTTACTCTGTACACGTGATAAAGTATTGGTGAACTGAAACCGACGACGGAAGCCGAAGGTGATTTTCGACTACCTTTACAATGCTCCTCATTCAGATGGTTTAGAATGTGAGAATCACTTTACTAGAACTGTCAACAGGGGAGTGAAATGCAGTGAGGCAGTTTACCAAGCCTTTCACAAGAGTTATTCGGACGAGATGGATAATAACAGGGAAATCGCGCGAAAATTCCCAGTGTAGTCATGAAAAATATTGTGTAGCGAACAAGCTCGTTTTCAGTGATTCATCATCAGGCTAAATACATCACATTTATATCACGAATTTTACAGGGGAATCATTAAAGGGGATAAACGAGGAACGGGTGGTTAATCAGGTCATTCAATTCAATGTCACACTGCAATCAAGTACCCACTTGAACCGTGGGTCTTGACAGGCTAACAGGGTGTGGGGTTGGCCATGGCAGATCCAACGCCTGAACAAAACGTTTCTGGGCACACAGGGGTGGGTTGTACAGGCGAATCCCAATAGCTTCAGCTGTGGACAAAATCCTACGCTTCACTGCCCTCGATTGGGTGGCTTTCACTCGGTAGATTGGGCTAAATGCGTCCATCACATTGACCGAGTGATTCGAATCCACCAGGTGCGATAGTATGGCACTGTTGACGGACTTCGTTATACCACTGTTCTGCCAAGCTGGGTGGTGTTCCCGGACCCGTTCGGATAAGCGTCTGGTCGTGCGGCCTACATAACTGGTTCCACAGGAACAAGTAAATGAGTATACACAAATTGAGGCTGCAGAAACAGGCACTTTATCTTTTAGTCGTGGGCACAAAACCGGATTGGATGTGAAGTGGACACGTAATTTAGCCGCATAGAACGTTGAACTAACTGCCCTCGTGAGTCTACGAGTAATAGTTTCAGCTAACGTGTCACCCTTGAAGGGTAACCCGATGTGTACAGTTTACCCCCTTTAATGATTCCCCTGTAAAATTCGTGATATAAATGTGATGTATTTAGCCTGATGATGAATCACTGAAAACGAGCTTGTTCGCTACACAGTATTTTTTAATAACAGGGAAGTCGATGATGATGAACCATCCGTTTGTCCAGCAAGCGATCAAACAGAATCCGCTGCTTCATTATCCTGGCTAACTGAGGCTGATGAATCGGGCATTTGGTGGGAGCAGATGAAGCGGGTGTTTTAACAGTTGAAGGTGCCGCTGATTTTAACAATCGCCTGGATAGAAAATTCTTGATGTGTTAGGATGTAACTGGACGTGACATGGTGGATGATCACAGTTTCATATTTTCAGGAAAGTTAGTTTGTTAAGAACGTGCTAGCTCGTGACGTCATCCTGCATGGATCAGCACAAAGTGGTTTTGATTAGTACCGAACTGTGTCACGGTGAACGAAGACGTGAGCAGAAGTCGTCTAGTTCCTGAGAAGACGCTGATACCATGTGATTAGCTGACGGACACTATTGCTGTCCGAACCAAAACAATGGTTGTCCATTGGCCAATAAGAATCATTGATGCAAGAGGGGAGGCATTAGTATATCGTACACGTGCAACACGTCTCTGTCTGACTATGTTCTCCAACCAGAGAGCGAATTAGACTTCTGTCAATAGAAGCACGATAATATGCAGCAAACTTTGTATCTGTTACCTTTGAGTTGATTGATGTCAGCTATATTTAGCCAGACATTTGTCTTCTTGTTGTCGTTATTCTGGTTGGATCGATCTGTTAGTTAACTCGCATTCCGAAGTATAGTCACCGTTGTTTGGTGCCACATTAGAGGTCTCCGTGATGGAGCAGTTAAACCCACAACATTTCTGAGACTTAAGAGCGGATCGAACGTCTCATGCTTTAGTACAGAGCCCAGAAAGGAGTCGACCAGAATAACCAATCTGTGTACTTCCCGACAGCTGGTGGTCTAGATCTCCTACTCTTGTCGAGCAGCCTTTTGTTCTCTATGACCTGTTGTCTGCAGCTTAATGTACTGAATCAGATTTAGCCCTCAATAAAAACTTCAGAATGTGTTCATGCTTCACATGATCTGAAGAGGCAACTGAGTTAGAAATAAATCAAAACCAGTAGGTTATGTTATCGCTTGCTAACAGATCGCCTCGAAATTATGGAATTTCAAACGGTTTCAGACATATTTCGAAAAAATACATAAACTTTCAAGTTGAATATCATTCACACTTTATCAGAGTCTTTGCATTCAGATGGACTTTCTAGTCGATCCCTTTCTAATGGCAGAAGCACTAGACTCGAGTTTCGCTCTCATTAGAGCTCGTCAGTAGTGCCTATCCTCGCCACTGCCGGGACTACAACCACGGCCACGGTGTTTATGACGCAATCCTGTTTTACCACTGCGCTATTGACCTCACAATGGGCACGACCGAATTATCATATGTGAACGCTCAACCACTTTCACTTGTGAGTAATGATCAGGTTGCCGATCGTCTCGAAATGGAGACACAGTTACTCTCTGTTAACTCCAACTGATATCCCCGCGATCAGGACTTCCTAGATAGGTCGACATCTCCGATCTCATTAAACCTGCTGGGTGATACTTTAGATAACCAACCCCCCGACTACTCATCAGTAACCTAAAATATAAACTGTTTGTTTGCGTTGAAAGAAAGAGCTTCTGAGGTCTACAACCGCTCAACCTGTATAATGCATATTCACAGGCTAGTAGCACTCGGTAGAAAAGAAACGTCCAGCCTGTCATTTCGAAATGTCTGTTGATCACCGACCACGATCCAGTGCTAAACAGAAAACTACTAAAATTCGGTAATATCTGTTCCGATCAAATGTCTTCAAAAGAGCCGTTTCAAATAGTTTGTTTGTCTAAGGCTCGTTTCCTGGTGACCACGGTGAAAGTTTCTATTCATAATGCTTCAACTATACTCGGTACGATATTTCAAAGTGACATGTAAACCAACGTATATTACCTGTAATTTCTCATCAGGCCTGTGCAAGTATATGACTGAGATATAATGAAACCCAAGTAAACAACAGTGCTATCCACGCTCAATGGGTCCAAATTGGAGACCAGACGAACTGGTAAACGAATTCAAGGCCGTCCGCATATGAATGCTGTGTACTACCGAAGCTTTTGGAATCAGGTTAACCGACCGAACATTACGAAACTAAAAGCGATCGACGTGGATCAGTCAATCAGCGAACGTGACGCACTGAACCAATCAATGCTCGTTTTCTGTTGTAAACCCCCGAAGGAATACACTGGTTTGTACACGGGATAGTAATGCACCAGATAGAAATCGGATTCTCCTCGTAACAACTAACATGAAAAATCTTGGTCCTGAAATTAACACGACTGTCCCTATTAATTGCTCCCAAGACAAACCAAAAGACGGGTACAAAAAGCAACTTTGTTCTGTTCCAACAAAGTGTGACAAGGAGATAATTGCATTGCGGACTACAAACATTCTCAAATCTAAAAAACGGAGGACAGTTACCAAAAATAGTAGTTAAGGTCACTAAGTCACCAATGAGTATAGAGAAATAAAGGCTGAACAGATAAAAAAAATAATGGAAGTGGTTACCTCTCGACGACATTTCCGCTCATTCTAATTGGATAAAATCACTTTGTTGATGAAAGAGGCGGTTTTGGATGGAAAAATGGATTTCCTGACATTTGTGTGCACTATTTCTGATCTGAACATCCAGCAACCTCGTCAGCACTTCATGTAATTGGACTGACCCAACGTTAGTTGATTGTAACCATGACCGTTTGCATGTCTCCATTTTCGGTGTCTTCATACGGTTCATGAGGTCTTCATTGTAGAATTAAGATACTTTCGTCAGTGCGTCGGACTCATTTAAAATATCGTCTTGATTGATTCCGCAACTTGACCAATAACGGACATATTCAGTCGGACTCTAATTCAGTTGTAGTGCTGGTCGGTGCAACTGGTGTTTCGTTTGATATCAAAAGTCTTTCGTGCGTGATATGTGTAGTGTGCGTAAAATCTAGTAATACCGCATGTTAATCACGGAAAACTAACGGTGATACAGCACAGCTTGGCCCCACAGATGCAGTCGTAAGTCAGTGAAACAGTTAGCAAAGATGCATGTGCGTGGTAAGGAGCAGTCCACCGCTATCTGCAGTCACATAAAAACGTAAGGGCAGAGTGAACCCTAGGACAAGACATACAGATCGAGAGTCAAGGCAAATTGATTCCATAATTGGTCTAGTAAGGTATACACACACATGCACGGATATGGTCAGGCAAACAGTTTACGAACGCTCCAACGGATGGCACATGCAAAAACACGTTCCCATCTGGACGCATTAAACAGATTATATATATATATATATATACTGATCCACCGTTAATGGAAGCTGCTGGTAGAGGTAGATGTGACGGAATCGGTGACTCTCCATTGATAAGATAAAGCACTGAGTCGTATATACCACGCTCATTTTTGTTGCTTGTGTATGCCAATCAATATGCATTCTCCTATGGCGATCGCACTTAAAGGAATGTGATGATTAATGACTTTAAAATAGTGGACACTGAGGTTGTGGAGAAATCACTACTGTTACCCACCAGCTTTCTGCCAGCGATCAACCTCAGCGTGCTACTTCAGTAAAACCAGTAAGTGTATCACCGTCATTTGTAGTTGATGGTTTATAAACTTTACCCTCAATCTACATAGAAAACAAGAGAAAATTTGGATGGACGAAAGCCATCATTCGAGTAGCTAGGAATTTAAAAGGCATTGTACCCACTTAGAGCGTTGACTACAAAAAATATCGTCCTGTACTGTTTAATATGTTGTGAATTTCCCTTTTTGGGGAAATATTATGACTCGTTCACTATAACGATGTACATCATTACGTATTCACGAAAAATGTTTTCACCAACTGGTTCCATTGGTATGTTTTCCGCTACATGACACATTTCGGCAATTCATCTTTAACTGTCACACGAAGGCTTGTACAACTTAGCTGTCAAACTGAATCGGCGATATTAAAATGACCTATACCCGCAAGATCGCCCTTCGTTAATTAAGTATTATGGTCGAAGAAAACACGTTTAAGCAAATAAAGGAATCCAAAGGTTTATTTGCACATGATGATGCACGTGCAACGAAGCAGCTGTCAGTGACAAGTTTGTGTGTGTGTGTGTGTGTGTGTGTATGGAAGACACGACTTCTTGTCAGGTGGCCCTCTACTGTTTACTCTTGCATTTCCCGCCATTTCTTCGATAACGCGATGCGTACATCTATCTGGTTACTCACGAGTAGTATAGTTTATTCGTTCATCTTCACCACACAAGCAACTTCTGTGTTGGGAATTCATTCCGTCAAATCCGGATTGTTTCGATAGACACAGGTTTACCTATGCATTGCAATCGAGGCCGCACCGTGAGCACCTATTATAGCAGTTTTCATGCATGATCACAGTAGGTTACAATATGGGTGGCTGCTGCTCTCCGGACTATGAACTTATCGGCCAATATTGTTATGGAAGCATTGTCAACGAGGGCACAGACCAGAAAAATTCCAACCCCTGTCTTTGAACAGAAAATAGTAAACTTCTCTGAAGAGTGAACAGAAAGTCCATAGACTTAGCTTGACATTATGAGAAAACGATTAACTCATCGATTGAATTAACCACCATATTCATGTGCCATCATCACCCGCCTATCAGAAAGTTGGGACATCCTAAGTTATCGATTGAGCGCAGCGAAGCGTTATCTGCATCTACGTTGCACACCTTGATTCATTGCTTTTATATCAACATTCCACACCATTCTTTAAAGTGATCAGTTTAGTTAAAGGTATTTACTGATTGATAATCTAATCTGCAGCTGGCTCCCACCTCGTGTTCATTGGGATAACTATTGAAGACACTTTCGATAAATGACAGTAAGGTAGCAAACTACACGTCACTCGATGTATTTTCGAACAGTCAGACAATTTGTTGAGTTTGTTGTAGTGATCCAACTCGTTGAACCAACAGTAGGTAGTGAACTAGCTTGAGGCAAACGTTAGCTTCGACGCAGAAGAAATTGAACACCAGGAACTGTGGGTACAGTTACGATTTCGCCGTATTTCTGGCTACATGCACTTTTATAGGTGGCAATATGTTAAGCAGTTGTTTAAGGAATGTGATACAGGCAGGTGTCAATCATCTCGCGTTCTCTTGGTGATTAAGTCTTGGAGGGTTCACCTGTTTGACATTTATCATACCAATGGTAGCAAGCTAAGCAGGACACTCGTGACTGGCTATGGTCCCGGCAGTACAGCCGAAGGTCACCTGGCTATCACGTGCTATCGATTACGAACTGGTAGTCCACAGTTTGAGATCAGTATTTTTGTGTTCCAATATGTGACATTTAAATGATGTTCATTTATCAGCAGTGGCTCACTTAGTATAGTTTCATGCTAATGCGATTAGTCTGCCATTAGTAACCAGCATGTTGAAATTGATCTTATAGAAACAGATCCATCCTGGTGTTTCAGTGACTCTTTCTTTCATCTGTGATGGATTCAGGAGTGGTACACCCTGAAGTCACTGAATATACGCACACCTCACAAGTTAGCATCCTCGTTTGTTTTCAGTGTTTGGTGGAGCCTTCAATACTGTTTGCTTCATTCCAATCTACTAAACTTTGCTTCTATCAATTCGGTCACCGTATGATGGTGGAACAAACCAAAGACTCAGTCAATTCGACAACCGATGGAATAGTTTAAGACAGTCCTAGATAGACAGTCGTGGTTAGATTCAAAAAACAATGGAATACAAACAACATGGGAAACAAAGCCAACTATACCCCCTGGGAGAAATCAGTCCAACGAGAGGAAAATTACATTTGGAATTTGGCAGCAATAATACTGAGCAAATTGGAGAAATCATACTGAAGCGCTCACAGATTGGTGTTGATGCTAGACGTCAGCAGATTCGTCGAACGACTTTCTATCTACTCGCAACACCATTCGATACACTGGACATTGTATGGTGGCGTCCGAACTTCGGTGAGCATCTAGTAAATTCCCCGCCTGTCAGACGACCGACTGCAATCAATTAAGAACGACTGTAGAGGTAGGCGCGGAACCACAAGAAGATATTCGTAAATTTGGAAACACAAAAGGAAAACTGGCATCATTGTTGAATCCCCTTAAATTTACAAAGTCCCGCAAAAACGAATAACGCGATCACATCTAAATGCAATAATAAACCACGACAATGGTTACGTTCGCCCTATGTCAGTACAAGCTCTGCTTTAGCGTTATTTATGATCAGTAACTTTCGCAAGATCAATCATAATGTGCCTGTCAAATTTCTCACAGGCACCCTGAACTCATATTGGACACCTGATAACAAAAATTATTCGATATGTAGTAACCAATCAGTTAAGCTGGATATGCTTAAATTATATTGCCTCCAACGCAACTAGTGTCGCCTCCATCCTGATATCGGTAGACACGCGTCAAATTGAAGATAGAGATAGCATCTGATTTATTTAGTAAGGGGAGTGAAAAAACATTGAGAGCACTTCGCTACTCCCTACCGTCGGCCAAATTTTGACATGATTTTTGTTGGACACAAAGTTTCCATAACAATGTAGAATCTCTGAGTTTTCGTATTATGTTCATGTTTCAAGGATGTCTCCTAATTGGATCAGCGTTCAAAGTCTAAACCACGGTTCAAAGGTGGTCTGCATTTTTGGAAAGGATATGGACTTGGGACAGAACAGGAACGCACGTTCACACATCTAACGCTTGTGCATTTGTCACACATTGACCCAGCTTTCGGGCGGACCCGATCGATACTATCACTCGTAAAACAATTAATTGATTGATCGGCTCAAACTCCCAGACAAGCTACGAAGATATAGGCTATTATCGCAACACGCTGTAGCTCAGGGGTCTTTAGCGTAACGCCAGTAAACGATTTACTGTTCTGGAACCTTCCAGAAAATCTTTCATATAATATGAAAGGGACATATCGAAGGTAGTGAAATACCATATGCCTGGCTGGCGGCATTCGTGTACGGACTAACTTGTCAATATGTTTGAAACTAAAAAGAGCCCACGAGCATACATGACCACAGTAACCCTGAGCTGGAATAATCTTATCTACATCTACATATTCTGTGTTCTGTCTAACATTAGGAAATATTAACAGGAAAAAGAAATGTTGGAAGATAGTCGACTCAAGGAGGACCAACACATAGTAGCACGTTAAACTGAACTCCATATTTTTCGAAAATAAAAACGACGAACTCTCTAAAGGTATGCTCTAAGTTGAGAAGGCAGACTAGTATTCGAATATTAGATCAAAATATTATGGAACGCATAAAGTTGACTATTTCAGAGGTTCACATGAAAACGCTCACACTAGCAGTTTCGTACGGGATAGGCAAAAACTGAGGTGAAATTTTGACAAAGAAACCAGAAAACCATATGAAGGTAAACCCAGACATAATTAAAAACAGGGAAGGCAGATTACAACAGTTTGACCAAGCTGCCGAGGACGTTGATTTATACTAGTGCAAATTGTAAGTGCAAATTGACCTGGATATGGTCAGCGCACCGTCGTTCCCTCGGTAACTTACATCTGGTTGGATGGATCAAGTTCTGAATCTGACTGTCAGAGTAATTTAAAGAACGCTTGCGCACATATTTCACTACAAGTGACTTGCACTCAACCACTTGTGGCTTTACGCACACTCATGCGGTGTCTGATGCGAACCCGGAAGAACAAGGTCTCAGTGCGCTTGCACAATGCTAGTTTCCGGCCTCTGGCGTCTACCTAGCCGGATCACAGACAGATACGATGCATCTACATTCATACATACATATACATCTGATGATATCCATATTCGGATAAACCTGTCATGGTTGTAAAAGCCAGAAATTGTCATAACTTATGTATCAATACAAGTGACTTACACTAAAACACTTTGTTCTAAGCATTCGGTCAGCATCTGGTGTCAGCTGCAGAGATTACAGCAGCCTATGTACTTGACAATGTCAAGTAGTTAAAATGCTGTACTTGCGGACTATAAAATGATTTCATTTATTACTCTGTGATGCATTCATAGTCATAGAAAAATAACTGAACCATTTGTTACCCTCTGTTTGCATATTTCAAAAAACCGATCGAAGGTCAAAATTTTCGCTGAACGTTTGCCTCGAACCTTGTGTATGACGGGGCCGTGTCCATACTAGTCACTTCCACTTTCATCTTCCATGTCACCGGCTGAAAAGTTTGAATGACAAGAAATTCGTCTATTAGGTGGATAATATCATTATTGCTTGATTCTACAGGAAATTAATATCTAATCTGTCGTTACGGCTCAGCTCCCTTATTCGATACCTTGTTTTCTAGATACTTATTGTTCTGTATACTATTTTGTTCAGAAACTGGCAGTCAATCCGGACGCAGAGGATATGAATCAACTCAGATAAGTGAAGTTTCAGCTTTATCTACATGGTAGTAAACCATGACTCGGAAAAGCTTAACCTTTGAATATCTGTCTATGAATGTTCGCGAACTGTCTTATCCAGAATGCACAGGGGATAAACATGTTCACTAAATTCCGTGTGCTTACAATTTTGACATCATACATGTAGCTAAAGCACCCCACTGAGCACGGGAAGAGAACGGAATAACACCAATCCAGTTGCCTGCAAAGTTGAAAGCAGTATCCACTACGTAGGGGCTGTTAGTTACAGTTAGGTTAATATATCAGTGAAAATGTAACACAGTGACCACACGCTGCATAATGCACACAAAATTTTAAAACAGTCCTCTATTGAACAGGACATAAATAATACGATATCCATTGTGCGGCTTATCACAACGTCAAAAATTCGCTCCAGCACACATCGATTGTTTAGTACTTATCACCTCGTTTGGAACCGTCTGATGGTATTAGTTTGGTCAGTCTGTCAATTCACCCGTACTTTAGGACACCAGTCCGTTTGACCAATTAACCCTCACTCTTTCCAGCCCCAATTCCTCGGTCGCTTGGCTGATCTGTTTGTCCATGGCTTGTTCATCTAACCAGTTACTGTAATCGGTGCAGGAACTTGGTGACCGTCCAGTAAGGAGAACTTTCGTTTTGAGTCTGTTGAAACAGTCCAACAGAATATCACCCAGACAATCCTCACTATCGTAAACCGAACGATAATGAAAACCACGACCCAGCGCGTTGATCCCTGTGCACTGATATCGATCGTGGAAAATGGAGCTTACCGAGAAAGTAAGTCAAGCTAGCGAGGCACAGAACCAGTTGTGTTGTTAGCTCCGGGACGGATACTGCAAATTAAGAGTTTGATCAAAACAAAAGTAGGTAAAGAAAAAGACTAAAATCATCAAAAATGTCCCTACATGTTTGAAAAGTAAACTTACTTGAGATCACTGGTTTACGCGCTCTAGAGGGAGGTGTATTTCCTCTGGAAGCATGGTTTTAGGTTCACATACCACCTACCTACTATGCACTATTGAACAACCATTGTATTTAATTATTTACGGAAGACTATGAGTCCTTTCAACAGAGCTGCTTTTACTAGACGGATTTCTTAGGGTTGAAGTAGCAGATCAATATCTCATTACAAAGACGCATCATGACTTTCTTTGAGGATGTTCACGTGTTACAAACTTTCTTATTGATCGTAATTTTTGGACGAAGTCTGCAGAATTTGGATAGGTCACTAATACATTCTAGTTTAACATTTCAAATTGTCCTCTTATTCGATTATTTGGTATTTATGTCTTTCCGTCCTCTAACTACCCAGAGCGGTCAAATCACATTTATCATCAAAATCGATAGCACTACCACCCTGGAAGGGTTAAATTGTTCGTATTCGAATAAGAACGAAACCTAGGCACCGTAGTGACGGGTAATTTAAGCCTGTGTAAGTATAGTGTAACCATAGCTAAAGTGTGTAGACGACATTACATCTTTTATAGAGAATTCTCGAGATCTTTCATTCTGAAGACTTTCGCACCATGATCAATTACATACTCCACCCACATCTGGAAATGAATATGAAAGCTGTCTTCTTCAGAGTAAAATGACTAACCACTCGTTGGAACTGTTCTTAGACGTATCACTATGTAATTTATTTGGTCCCGGAAAATCGTCTGCCCAGAGTGTTGAATGAAACTTAGTTAATTCTCATTTAAGACAATTTAGGAATGACCTACTTATCTCCATCAAAATAACCCACATCATGGATCATCAACTGATAGTTCTCCTCTTTCTCCTACTGAATAAGCCTATGCACTCAAGAGATTATTCGTCGAAACTGAATTATAGAATGATCAGACCACTTTGCACATAGAACTGTTTCATAGTTAAGATCTGTTCACACTGGAACACACTTCCCAACTTTGTCCTCGATATCGAGCGGGTTGAAAGTTTCAAAACTGTGCTCAATCGATATGAGAAACAATCATCATTGCAAGTTTTTTAGTCACCTTTCCAACCCATTCCTCCAGATCTGGCGGAACGTTGCTTCACTGTGTTCCAGTGCTCGTTGCTGATATGACTGCACGACAACAGACTCATTGAAATTCCTTTTTATTTGCTCCTATTCAGTTTTCTTCATATCTGTAGACCGTCTAACACAATTTCCCCTTGACAAACACACGGACAGGGACGCATAAGAAAAGATAATTCTTCCCCCTATAACAACCTATGAAACTAGTGCCACATGCTGAGCTACCCAATACAGAAAACCATAACCTAAGTCTAAAATGAAGGTTTGGTACGGCGGAACTGAAACAGACTATTGCTTCATCAGTAAGTACTATCGAATACGTACCCTTTTCTAATAAAATACACGTGAAAATATAACTGACGTTTGTCTGCATCCGACAGACGGAGCTTCTGAAATCGAGCCTGGTGATATGGCCGATATGAGTTTCTTTTGAGTACCCTGTGTTACATTACTGTTGCCTACACTTCGTAAAACACAACTGGTGTAAGAGTTTACGGTTGATGTGTGTTGTCGACCAGTCCTTTGCAGGTCATGAACATTGCCCGTTTTGGAACAAACTTTTTCATCAGTTTTCGAACTGATTTACGGGTAACCGATGGCGTACACACATGCTTTGTTTCAAAATTCCTGGTGGCTTCTACCACATTTCAACCACAGGCCGCATAAACATGATAAAGAGTCCATTTTTTCCGTCCACAACCGCCTCGTTCCTCGAGAAGAACGATTTTACTCAATCAGAAGGAGCGGAAATGTCCAGAACAATCGAGACCTAACCTTGGCTATTTTTTACCTGTCCGACCTTTATTCTGCTATGCTCATTGGTGGCTTAGTGACTTTAACTGTAAATTTCGGTAACTGTCCTTCGATTTTCTGATTCGAGAATGTTTGTAGATCGCTATGCACCATATAAATATCTTGTAATTTCCTCCTTATCGCACACGTTGTTGAAGCAAAACAAAGCTGCTTTTTGCACCCGTCGTTTGGTTTATCTTGGGAGCAATTACGGGGACAGTCGCGTCATTTTCAGCTTAAATTATCACGAGGAAAAGTATCCGATTTCTGTCAAGCGCACTGCTACATCACGAACGAACCAACGTATTTTTTCTAGAGTTCACAACAAAATAAAAACCAGTTCAATACGTCGTTCACTTGTTAGGTTACCTGCACGTGCCGCGTTGCTGCAGTATCATGACCTCAACGAGATAATTCGTCCAGACCAAACCGTGCGCGGCTACTGTCCGGCAAACTGTACTGAGAATAATTTGATCTAACATAATTCAACATAAAAAAGCCACTCAGACAGATAGACACATGGTTCGTACCAGTGACCTCACGGCCTAGAAGTTCGACCTACCTTCGATGAAATGAAGGCACGATCAGTCATTTACACGTACATTCCATACACTTAGCTATCGATCAATCTTTCAGTAGTTTGTAAATCTGTTCGGTTCCTGAACATGGCTTCTATTGCTTAGCCTGTGGTGAAAAAATTACTGTGGTAGCACGATCTGTTATGGTAACGCCGTGTGCGATTGTTATCAACGGCCGAGGCTATTGCTATCAGACTCCACAACCCTTGCCTATGTGCCCAAAAGCAATTCGTACAAACCCTCCACCTCCCCTGGCCAATCATTCCACATCCACTTGAAACTCGTGCAAGCGTGAACCACTCGACAGTGATGAACGCATGTCTCATGACAGGCCCGTGTAACACCCCAACACATTCACCAACACCCCCACCCTCCCCCAGTAGACTGTGATCCGTACCACTCCGGTGATTTATTTTTTTCCATGACCTACTTGACACGTTATAATTTTCATATATATAACTCGCACTTACCCTATGTAATTGTAATAGCCCGATGAGAATTACCGAAAACAGCTGTTTGCAAAATTGACTTCTTATGTTTATGGTTGGCCCACTTGTAGTCCCAGTCCAGCCCAGTCCCCCAAGCCCTGAAACCTGCGTGTAAGCAGTCAGGCTTTATCAGGAGTGGACCTTGGTGGCCAAACCTGTGGAACGATGGTGTCGACCGACTTGGCTAGTTAAGCGCGTACACCCCCCCACCGACGCAGTGTCAGCTAAAGCGATTGTGGTTTCAGCAGTGTTTTGTGCCCGTTCACTCACCCGGGCTGTACGTCGGTCTGGCCTACGACAGGACTGAAAAAATTCAAAGATTGAAGTGTGTCGCACACGTCCTAGTTGTGTCTCTAAATTCGGCCAAGCCCTTTGATTCGGACTCCGGACTCTTGTGTCGGGCCCATAGCTCTGGCATATGTTAGGCATGCCCCTAGTACGGATGCACCAACACACTGGAACTGCTGCGGCCTTTGATGGCTTTGGTCACGACGTAAATGTGCGCATAACTCGTGACAGGTCGCATTCTGTTTTTCTGCAGCCTATGCTTTAGTGTATGTTGCATGGTCTCCGTCGCACGTGGTTGCCCTGTTTGCAAACTTCGAACACATCAATCAGGACCGGGAGACAAACGGACAGCCAAACGAATCCACAATGGTTCGAGAAACACAACGCCATCGCTGGCCGAAACCAGGGCATTAAATACACGGCTGCCCGCACTGAGCGGCCTAACTTCCAACCGTCTTTGTGGTACCAAGCGTAGGTCGCATTATCACACCCGCTTCGTGGTACATCGTTGGTGACCATTTCAATGAAAAGGATTGTCGTTTTCAAAACTATACACCGCCTAATTCTCATACTCGAACGAACTGCAATGACAGTGCGAGCTTCGGTGTCCCTTCTTATGCATTCGAGCTTTTCAATTTGGCGACAACATCGACTCCCAATATAACAGAGTCTTGCTGAAATTCTGGTAATGATTTATTCGTTGATTGAGCCCCATCGCAGAAGTGTAAACAGGTTCATATGAAGAACACTGTAAAATACTATATACTTATGTTTACGCTTACGGCATTTTCCTGATACAACACAGGTTATTTATTACTCCCGGTTTTTTTAAAGACTCAAATGTGTTTAGGTACTAGAATAAAAATGAAAGAGGTTCTCACTTATCGTTCTAATTAGACATTTCCGATTCATGTAACCCTTGAAGGTGAGTTGGAAGAAGAAGTAGTGTTCACCCCTCGACAAAATGCATTTATTTTCTAACTGGATTATATTCGTTACGGAGGAACACTCCGTCCACTATATGCAAGACGACTCGAACTCAGGCCATCTTAAAAGAGGTTAATTTAGTATTTTTGTAACTATTTTGCAATTGTCTCCTTAAAAAATTCCAAACTGTTGTAGAGCATGATCTAGGTTTTGAGGCAACTTAATCATTTCACCCACTGCTATCAATCAAATAACGTACAAACCAACAGGGTGTTTGAGTCAAGCTAACTGGGGACAGAAATAAACGATTGGAAAATCAAAGGTCATAATATGTACTAGGGCAGTGTGAACATCACTGTTACCTTACGAATACGAGTGGTAGAAATCAACAATTAATAACGGTTACTTTGATGAACCTTGGTATACGTGGCTTTGTTCGAATGAAGATGTAATCAATACATGAATCGGCTACTAGCAGACATTTGGCGATCGAACAGTTACTCAGCATCTGCTTTGATGTAGATATTTTTCAGGCTGATCCAGCCGTTCACCGAAAATGTTAGAGCACTCCATTGTCTTCTTACACTGTGGCTTCTAGTGGTATGATTAAGATAGTTGCCTTTATATTTATGTATGCATTGGAACACATATTGCTTAGGTATGGATAGTATTAGAAGACCGGTGGGCAGAAATCTGCAGTCTTAACCAGACAGAGCTTCCAGGTTTACAGTTTTCCTTTAGGCTGTACTGATTTCTATAGACTTCAGTTTTATCCACTGAGCGTGCTGGAGAGATAATTTTATGTTAACAGCTTTCTTCGACGCTGCTTGACTACGGACAACTGGTTGCTGTTCAATACGAGTAAAATTTAACTAGTACAGCGCTGATAGACAGTAGGGAGTTTGGTTGAACATCACTCGCACTTGATCGCACCTGTCGCATTCTTATAGAAATTTCAGCCAGCCCCTTTCTAAAAGGACCATACTTGAGTCTTGCTCTTGTTAAGGCTTGTCATCTTGAGGCGATCGGGCAACCTGAGCACTACTCAAAAGTGAATGTGACTGGGTGTTTATATACGATGATTAGACCGTGCCTTATATGAAGTCACTGGCGCAGTGGTCAACACAATTGCCTCATGAAAGTGTGTCCGGTTTCTAGTACTCCCGTGATAAGGATACAAGACAAACTCAAGTCTAATGCTCCTTTTCAAAGAGGGCTGACTGGAAGTTCTACTGGAATGCGACAGTTGTGATTACTTGTGAGTGATGTTCAACGTAAATTGCATCTTTGCTGTGAGTATCCTCTCGGAGTGGTGTGGGATTAAGCGTCATAACCCCGGACCTGGGAGCGATTGGTTCACCTGACTTCTGCCTGCCTCCAAAATGGTGGTCAATCAAAAAGAACCACATTCTCGTGATTAGGTTACTGACCGGACTGTTTGGAACATCTGGTCCAAAATAGTTCTCATTCAGTCTCAGTTCGATGATGCGTCTTTGTTATGGACTCAATATCCAAGGTTGATGCCATTATCCTGAGAAAGGCGTTGCTTTTAACAAAAGTAGTCTACGACATACCGCCCTCTATAATATTCAGATAGTCTTCGAAAGCCGGGATAATCAGTGTTTTGTTTACGTCAGAAGTGATGTAATCCCAGTGTAGTGAGGATGAACGACCATGCGGTACTACTCGTCAGTAGTCAGACGGAGGCGCGTATTTAGGTGTTTAAGTAACCAGGGTAAAATACAATAAAGTCACATTGGACTTCACTCCGGCATGAAATGGTGTTTTCCGTATATTAACTCGTCAGTAACAATTGTGACGTCTCCGGACAAGTGTAACGTACAAATGTGTTTGTGTCGATTTTCCGGAAAAGGAAGCTTTGTTCAATTCACGTTTTTGGTTCACAACATTAGTTTGTGGGACCCTCCAAATACCCTCACCACCTTTTCGAGAACATGTTTTGTCCTGTCCAGCGAACCGTCTTAGGGAGAACTGCAGCATGAAATAATTCATTTCTCCAGCAGGAAACACTTTCTGCGTACCAGTTTGTCTGTCCTGGAACAACTCACTGGAGTCTGTCATGATAACGTCATCAGTAGATGAAATCGGGCGCACACTTGACGCGCACACCCAGAATGCTAAGTCGAGTCTTCGATTGGCTAGGCCATCAGCATAATTTGAGTAGAGTGAAGGCATAATCGACCTCTCATTATCGTCGACCGTCAGCTACATAAAGAAGTTTGTTTGAAAGATGCTTGATAAGCTATTGTTGAAGTTCTCGTTTATCCAGCTTTGACCGATCAAAATCTTATTGTTGATAACCCTCTGAAAATGAGAGCCTCTACCGTTTCCTGTGTTCTTTCTGAACTGTCCCACGCGATTGCCTGCATATTGCATATTAACTCGATGAAATTGAGTGACTGCTATTACTGTGTAACTTTAACTGTAAGCTTTTCTCTCTTGAGTAATGGCAAAACTAGGTTAGTAGTATTATTGAGAATGACACAGTAGGAAATATCCTGACTAAAATCTTCCTCTCATCCTTGAAACAACTCATTGTACGCTCTTAAATTGTGAGTGGGACGCAATATCAGCTAATCCGTAAATGAGTTTATAGCTTGCATCGCACTGTATCTACCCACAGCCAGGCATACGACTCGATTCGGAACCGAAACAGAATCAGTTACCTGCATAAATCGGTGTAAAGCCGAATAAGTTCACATGAGATTGAACACCCTTCGGTAGTTCGACGTAGACAAGCTTACTTGACGCCTGAACTATTCCATAAAGCCTAAATTTGAATGCTAGTGGCAATTTGACAATTTCAAAATAACCGATACCTTGAAAAATTCCTCCAAAAAATTCCTAAACCTATAACAAAGACGACATCAGTTCATTAAAATAATCAGGTCTAGATGAAGTTGAGTTACGACGAATACGACGCCGGCAACAAACTTCGACGTGGTATACTGCCACGTACCAATGACTGAAGACTAAATGTCACTCCTAACCAAAGACATATACACACGACAATTAACATAAGTGTGATTGATCACATGCTTTCACCTAGTGACGTGGTAGTTAAATTATTAACTAACAAAGTCATTTTCTTAAAGTCAGCAAGCAACAGGCCAAGGGAAATGTGATGTCATCTACACAATAAAAACTGAACTGGTAACCACCTCCATTGATCGAGTCTGCCACTATCGAATCGTTTATATAAGTAAAAAAAACCAACAGTGCGTTTCATAAAGACCGTTGTTATCAAGAAGGTATGATGTTTCTCAAATCAACGTGAGATGATTATTCAACTGTAAATATCAAGGTAAGGAATTCTGACTGAACCAGTATGCTTTTAGATTGAATGTCGTTCACATATGATAGCGGCTTCCACAGTCGAGTGGACCTTCCAGTCAGCCTCTATCTTGCTACGGACACCCCATAATTATGGCCTCAATAAGCGCTTACTCACATGGCTTAAAGATCATCTGACTGAACGTGGGTACAACGTCAAGCTAAATGGACAGTTATCAGCGTCAACAGTAACTAGTGTTGCAGGAATCCAGCTTACGATACCCGTTATTCATTCATTTCGTTTTTAAACTACCCAGCATAGTCACACCATATGGTTGTTTTGTAGCAATGATACAAAGTTCTGACGAGCGATTTGGATTGTCCATTAAAAACAATTTATCATTTAACTTCGACAAGTGTAGGGTCATACACGTTCATCTTCAAAATTGTGTTGACCGCTACCTCCGGGACAAAAATGCTCGTGTCAGTATGCGAACGAGACCTAGGGACTTCGGTGATAGACAGTTTCAGTCCGTCCACGAATTGTGTTACCACGACTAAAACTGCACAAATAACTCCATAGCACTTAGGAGGAATTTGTGGAACATTCCATCCTGAGGTGTTTCCCACTATGTATCTATAATCCATCCATACCATGGGACGAACGCACAGGTCTGTTGTCCTTGCAGGACAACTTGACACTGATCGAAAGGGTTAAGATACAAGTCACTAAATTACGAAGCACAGGAAAATCTTCCATCCAGAAGGACTACCAGAATTAGGTCATTTCTCAATGAATTACAGACAATTCAGAGGAGACCTAGTTCTTACCTAGAAAATACACCACACCTCGAATCATCTAGTTGCACATCTCCTTCCACCAAACATGCCTGCTTACGCAAGCGATTATTCTCTGAAACTGGGTGAGGGAGTGGGCATTTACTTTACAAACGGAACAGCTTCACACTCAAGATCTGTTCACACTGGAACATCATCAGCACAGCACATGCACCTCTATGTTGGCAACCAGCTGTTTCCGTAGCGTGTCCTCTTATTTGCAACCAGATGGATACTGCCAAATAGATAAGTAGTTTTAATTGCACATGCAAATGCAGCAGAATGTAAACAAAATACCCTCACATATACCGGCTCCACTCATCGAGTTCATTATCTTGAAATCACCGCACACATTTACAAGTATCCTTCAAAACGAGGGACGCTACAAGCAGCTTCTGCTTAGGCAGAATCTTTGTCAGGTCAAGAATAGTCAAGAAATCGTTTTATGTATCTTGCGAAGTTAATATTCATCGTTTATACAACCACTTTAAGATAAATTCATTTGCAAGACTGTTGAGAGTAATTAGAAAGCGTACTGATTAACATATGACAGAGGAACCGTATGCACATAAACAGATTTGAAATGGGACCAAGTTGAGGATGTGGCAGTACATTTAAAAAGGTCAAAATGAAGAGGACAATCGGAATTTTGGAGGCAGGCGGCTTGAATACCCTAAAATTTCGAACCACTATTGACGAATATCGTTACAGTTAGACCACTTTCTTATTTTTCTACAAATTAGTTCACGAATCTTTGGTTAGAAATCCTGTAAAAAGTACTAAAGAGAAAGTTGATGAGAGAGTAACTCTCACAACTCTTCCAGGGTTATTAATCTGAAGAAATCAATAATCTTTCTTTGTCGGATAGTATCGAAGTTCTGTCACACCTACCTAAAATCGAGATTTTGGTTCAGTGAGAGCAGACAGATATGTTCACCAATACAAATAGACCCTGTAAACGTCATACATGACGGTTCGTTTTGTGTAATAAATTCTCTGTCGTAGTCTCATCGTTAACTCCTGTAGTGATATCCAGATAATTTTCATGGTTATTCAGTGTTTCCCTTGCACAAGAAATATCATTATCTAAAAGGCGTTTTGTGATGTACAGTTGGTGACAGACTAAAATCCGAATTATCCTCTGGCCTATGACCTTTGACCGTTAATTTACAATTTGAAACTCCGATAGTTACTGGCTTGAAAACTGTTTTGGTTTAACCCTAGTCTATTGTTTGTAATCATTTCTCATAACCGGTTTCAGGAAATTGACGAATTCTTAGAGTCCATTTAACAAAACAACGTGTATGCTGGTTGGCTAATTCGCGTTGCCGTTGTCCCCGAGTTAATCGATGTAAGCGTTGTACTAAGAACGATGGAAGACATACGTCGCGAGATGTTACCATTTCGTTTACTCTCTTCAGTCACGAATGTAAAACATTAGAATAAGTAGGACATGCGAATAACAACAACAGTAGAAATAACCAAGCGTTTTATTTGAAAATATTTGAAACTTGCTTTCTGCTGACCCCAATTACTCCAGTTAATATGGCTTGAATATTTTCGGTCTAGACTCATATTCACTACTTGGGTCTTTCCTTACGGAGATCAGAGGATATCGTTTGTCATACTGTTAAATTGAGAACCTGGTTTCATCGATCATATTTTCCCTTCGACCACCTTGCATCTAAAAACGGTAATTGACTAGAGCGCCTGAACACCAAGACAGACACATACTCAAACACATCCCGGCCTCGCGAGCAAAACGTGTTAGTTTTCTAAGCAAACAGGTTAACGATTAGAGTGACCGGATAACTTTATTGAGGCAGATGAAAAACGTTCAAGTACATGTTAGCTGCAAGTTCGACTACCACATATCACACAGCCAAAATCATAAACCCGCATAGTTATAATAATCGGGTTCTTTCTGGTTTTGTATGTCGCGTACATATGCACACAGATAAATTAAACCCTGTGCTGGAAGGTGTGTCGTCCTATAGACGGTATAGATCATCGAACTGTTAATCGTGACTACTGGAAGTGAACAACTGCATAGGTTAACCGTAACTGTACTCCTTTGTAGACCCGACACATTGAGGATATTGACCATTGGGATTTGGATGGGCGTGCTGTCACTGGAAAGCAAAGAAATTAAAAGAATTAATTTGACTAGACCGAAGTAGACTTCGTGAGGAGGGTGGTTTTTTGTTTGGGAAGATCTTGCTGAAGAAGAGTAGAAGACATGCTATTTCACAAGATCACCGAATTTGCCTTATTTCTGATTGATATAGACCATCAAGCAAAACTGGCCGAGACCTTCGTGTGGTGCACACGGTTCAGATTAACCAGCTCCGAATGGCTTCGACGCGAATCTTTTACGATTGTTAAAAATAGCACCAGAAAATTGCTCAATTTAACGGTCATAGTACATAACGGACTCGAGCAAGCCGTAACACTCTCGTAGCCGAGACAACCGTCAACAGATTTCACTGCAAACACTTGACTCCAGCGACCAGCTGTTTTGTTCTAGCTGGGTCTCACCTACACCATGCAAGCTGGGAAATCTAACCATGATTGGTGAACAAGTATCACAGTGAAAGTTCCAACACTTGTCCTCCAGACCACAAGTGCGCGGTCACTGAAATATCACTTTGTTCGAGTTTTTTTTTCGAATTCTGTAATTTAGTGTGAAATCAGACATTCAAACTAGAACTAGTGAGCCCCACCCAATACCAAATTCAAGCACTACTGTTTAAATGTAGATCAGTTAGGTGATGAACCGAACTGAGCCTTTGAGGTACGAAGCTTAAAAATAGTTCCTCTTTTTGGACCCCTGTCTATTTCCCTCATTTTTTTCTTTCGAGTTTTTTGTTGAGAAGTTCTCCGTGATCTCTTCACATTTGAACTCAATCCGGCTGTCTGTTCGGCCTCGTGGATCATTTAAACTTAAACATGACTACTTGGCCTAGTGGAGTACTTTGACGAATTCGATCTGCCTCATGTGACATGTGGCATGTCCATAACCAATCGGTACACCTGTGAATAGGTCGTTTGACGATCTGTTGAAAGTGCAATGTTGGTAACCACTTGATGGTATACAGGTGCGTAATAGTCATTCGGTCGTTAATCACAGCAATGTGCTTGAGTGCGCTATGGTTCACTACTTCAGTGGCAGTGAAGTGACGGAACGAAACATCGTTCAGAAGAAATTCTCAGGTGAACACAAAAAATTAGCGTGTCTACTTACCTGGAATGACTGAGAGCAGAAGTTGTCATTGTAATGACGAACTGAAAAGAACATAGCGAATATGCTGTTTCCGCAAAAATTTCCGTCTGGAAGAGTATAGTGAAGAACAAATGCTTCGATGCAATTTCGTTTGCTCAATGAATTTCTACGTGTTCAAAAAGTTCAGGACTACTTAAAGTATTGCGAGAGAGTAAGTGCAAAAGTAACAGCCTGTGTTAAATGTGTGACGATGGTCTTGTGTATGATAGCAAATTGGTGACCACGTTTCCTGTCTTCATATGATCTTTGCCTGTTAGTCCCTTTTAATCTTGTATTCGTAGCAATTGTATTGGTAGCAATTGCAAGCTTTCTTTAAAAAAACTGACCCGTTCATTGGAATTATGCGCGGGACGAATGGTTCTTCCAACGTGCGTTAATCGATATACAAACAAAACTTAATATCGTCTAATTGTCGAACCTTGTTCTGGTGCAGTTAATCCGTCCTTAATTTCTACAGCCGAAACCTTGTTTGTATGCACCTCTAGTTTCATCTACGAGTTGTCGTTTAGCTTTTGCGTGATTCCTTACATTTGGCCATGTTTACGTGAACAGTTGATTTCGGACTACTTAAGTTTAATAAATTCAATACCGAGGTTAGTTGTTCTTTACTACTACTTAATTTTTAATGTTTTTCAATTCTTTAGCACGTTAACGATAACAAACCTGCCTATATGACCGCTATTATATGGCCGGAATCGGTTGCTAGGCGGGCTGACAATGCAATAGACGCTGTCAGCACCAAAGACACGGCAAGTCGATAGACGTTGGGAGTGGACTAAGCGTAGTCCGACGAATCAGTAGACGTCCGGGATCAACAGTGAGACCAAAGTCACTAGTCCACGTCAAGTTTCAGATCTGCATGAGTTACTCATACAGTCACCAGTTTTAGTGACTGGTGGTTTAGAGATTCAAAAACACACCGATGGCAGCATCCGGTTCGGATTAGCCTGTCACAGTGACCGAAGCCAAAGGACGCTTGTGCTTAACCATTACCACATGTGACTTGCGGTTCACCGCTTGCGCTTCCACCCACACATCACGTATCCAGTGTAAACCCGAAGGAATAAGGTAAAGAGGTGTGTGAGTGGGACCTTTGTGTTCAGCTGGCCAATGTTGGTTGTCCAATTGTATGGCTACCTGGAAAAGGAAACCCTTATCTCTCGTAAAATAAACAGAGAGACTGTAATGGTAAAATGTAAACGGGATGAAAAATATCGAAGATGTAACACAAGGGCTGGTTCAATATATGAGTACATGCTAATGCACTCCAGAGGAGAAAGGATGAAAAATAAAACTCAAGGTTGGGCAAGACGAAAACAGACAAATGAAAACAATACACTAACAAAGCTAAAGAAAAGGAAATGTAGAAGGCCACAAACACCTAGATTTCTGAAAATGATGGCGGGTGAGGTCCAAACGACGGTAGTCGTTGGTCGGTGTGAATGGGGGAAAATGCATGTAACGGATATAACCTACTTCGTCGACGATGTATTATGAGCAGGTCGGTGACTTACTAATCCGAGGCGGCCAGCACATTCGTGGCCGTACACATTGCAGCGCCATACTCTCATATCACCACGACCTATGGCACTGATGGTTCCCTTGCGTACCGCATGCTTTCGTTCCCAGCCGCGTAATAACTGCTTGTTGAACTCGCGGACGCCCGTCCGAATTGTATTCCTCCAAGCAGTCCGGTTCAATGCTAAGTCTTCCCAACATCTAAAATCAATTTTACAACGTGAAAGACCTACCTGCACAGCATCCTGGTGTCTCCGATTCTGATCACCAGAATTTCGCCTACCTGATCTCAGTTGTCCATACACCACCTGCTTCGGAATACGGTCATTGCCCATCTGAGGGACGTGACCTAGCCAATAAAGCTGATTCAACATCAGCATGGCTTCCATCTCGTTCATGTCCGCTCGCCGCAGTACTTCAGTGTTCAGAACCATGTCCGACCACCGAATTCCCAAAATATGTCTTAGGCACTGTAAATGAAATCCGGTCAGAGAGCACATGTTCCGCTGATACAATATCCAAGTCTCACTGCCGTACACCAGTACAGACAGCACCATTGAGCGGTAGACACGGTTTAATGGGCATCTTCAGTCTGTGGTTCTTTCAGGTAAGTCTTTCAGGATGCCCGAAGGCAGCACTAGCCCTCGTCAGATCTGTGGACAGATTGCTACCAAAGTAGCAGAAATCAGCGCAGCTGTCGACAACCCCTCCATTAATGCGAATTTTAGGTGCAGGTGCAGCTGTAGGAATAGCATCTCCTTCCGGGGAAGGCTGAAAGAAAGTGTCTTACCATGTTGATATCCAATCCACACTTGGATGCCGTGGTCGCGAAAGCGGTGACCAGTCGCTGTATGCCGTCTCTGCTGTGTACGAACAGCGTGCTTTCATCTGCGAACAGAAGCATGCGCATGGTTACTGTACGTAGCCGGGTCGAATATTAAGTAGGCGCCCATCCGTCCGGTACCCAAACTCAACGCCGTCCTCCCCAAAGTTCTGAAATGCAACTGTCAACATAACAATAAAATCTAAACTTAAAAGAGTTGGGACCAGGACACAACCCTGCTTCACGCCAGTGACAATGTCAAAACCATCAGAGGTAGATTCACACGACTGTACATTCGCCCTTATGCCCATACGCAACATTCTAGTCAAATTGACGAACTTTCCTGTACATCCAGACTTACTGAGCACTGTCCACAACGTCTCATGACTCATGGAACCAAAGGCCTTGATGAAGTTCACGAAAAGAGTATGCAGGAACTGGTTGCGTTTCCAACACTTCTCCTGGATCGGTCGAGCAACAAACACCAGGTCGGTCGTACTGTGACTCGCCTGAAATCCACACTACTTCTCGGGAACATTGGTCTCCAAGACTTCCGTATTCAGTCGGTTCAGGAGTATTTTTGCAAGCACCTTACCTGCACAGTTCAGCAGACTAATGCCCGGATAGCTGTCGAGGAATAGCTTGCTACCTTTTCCTTCAACAAGGGTACGATAGGGGCCTCTTTGAAATTTTGTGGCATTTCTTCCCGCTGCCAGATGGAATGAACCAGCTGGAGCAAACGCACTACAACGCCGGTCCGCCATTCTTCAGGATTTCACCTGGCAATCCATCCTCGCCAGCAGCCTCTACACTATGCAATTGTGTCATCGCTTTTTGTATTTCTGTTAAATGCGGGACAGGAGCAAGTAAATCTTTGGTGGCCTCATGGAGCAGGTTACTCATGGTCACCTAATCAATGGCAGCAGGACGATTTATTAACCTACCAAAATGTTTGCGCCAGACTTTCAAGATGTCCTGTAGCTTGGTGCACGAACAGTCAGTGTCCACGTCAGCCAGGGCTTTAGTAGACTAGATGGATGGACTGAAAATCGCCTTAGTCGAATCGTAGAACTCTTTGTGGTGTCGGCGTTTGGCTCATCCCTGCATCTGCTCAAACTGCTTCCTCCATCAGTCGTCGTTGATTCTGCAAACACATTCGGCCAGTTAACGGTGACTACTCCGGAACTTCGTTCTCTTTTCTTCATTGTCCGGGTCCGCTGTGGAAATAGCAAGCGCTGCGTTCATCTCGTATCATTTTGGAGGTAGCTGCACCGTCGTCGTCAAACCAGTCCAGACGTTTCTGGTCCCGAATACCGTTCGCCTAGGTGGCTACTGTTGTGATCTCTTCCTTGAAGGGCTGTCACATATCCTCAGGAGTAGTGGATACTGCAGCGTCCTTCAGAAGAGCGGGAACTGTACGGTTGAAAGGAGCCCTCATCTCACAGATCTGCAGTCGTTTGACATCCAACTTCTGCCGTTGTCCGGAAGATCTACAATAAACAGGCTTGCATACATGGACAAACGATTTGGTCCTGACCAGTCTATGGTTGGTGCTGTAGTCAGCGTCGCGCGTCACTCGCATGGTACGCACTTCACGAATGTCGGGCTGTTGAACAATCACGTAAGCAAGCAAATGACGGTGACCGTTTCGTGAATGAGTCCATGTCCTGATGTCGCTCGCATCCAGTTGTAATCGGGTGTTCGTGATAGCCAGCTCGCGAGTAGCACACAGGCGGTTCAGATGATCACCGTTCTCGTTCACTGAACCATTGCCGTAAGGTCCGAGGACTCCCGGTCAAGCCGAGTCGTGCCCGATTCGTGTGTTCAAGTCATCCGGAACCAATAGTCGGTCACACCTTGGTGTCGACCGGATTGTGTCACGCAGCTGATCACATAACTGGCCCTTTGTATCATCAGGGTGACAAATAGTTGGACCATAAATACTAACAAATGTGGCAAACTTACCTCGACCGAGTCGCAGGCGCGTCGACAGAATTTGAGGGTTGACGCCCTGCGGTTCACCTATTACCCATAATTGATGAAGGCGGCGACTATGAAACAGACACCATGCTCCTGAGCACCGTCTGTCAGGTAACCTTTGCAGTAGAAGGTGTACCCAGCACCTACTTCTCGGAGCTTACTTTGGTTCAAAAGCCTTGTCTTACTCATGGGTGCGACATCGATCTCGTAGCAGCTGAGTTCCATGGCAATCAGTGCCGTTTGGCGTTCTGGTCGTACTGTAGTGTTGCATCGATTCAGCAGCGTGCGCGCATTCCATGTCCCGACGGACAGTGTTGCGTCTACGCGCATGTTCCAGACTGACATATGGGACCTCAGACTGAGGTTCTGATTCAACAATTCGACCTATGGAACGAAAGAAAATAGGGTTGTCTTGGAGAACCCCACCTAGATCCTCTGTCCCAAGAGCTTGACCTGCAAGGTAACAGAATGTAGGGTTTCGCTGAGGAACCCAACGCGGATCAAATGATACGGTAATGGGAGCCAAACCAACCCAGAGGTGTAGTGAATAAGACATTGACGAGTCATTCCGATCAGTGCTGCGCGCAGCAGATGTACCATAGTTTACATCAGGCTTATGTGAATTTGTATGGAGTTTTCGACTTCTCGGCGGTCACCGTCAACCGCTGGTCTGTCGGAGTGCTTTTTGTTTGAGGGTACCTCTTCTAACCCCCTCATTTCGTACATTGAAGATAGTACTGTCGCACCTATAAATATAGCTTGTTTTTGTATACTCACAGATCCGTGACTGATTGCCTTGGCATCCCTATCCAATCAGTAGTGCGATTTACAAATCTATGTGCTAAACTCTTTTTCGTCTGGCTTCTCCTTATTGGCCAATCTGACATAGTTGAACCTGGACGGACCGATGCCCTAGCGTTGTGACCCAAGAACGCGGATGGCACAAGGGTTGTGTATTCCACAAAGCAATACATGGGTTAAGTGTTTAAACAAGACCAGAAACAAAACTACTCATTTGCACGCGGTATTCGGCCCCAGACCGTCTCGGCTGCCACAGATGTCAATGCTCAGTTCCTTTAAGTAGCAGGAACCATTATGGGCGGTGTTGCACTCTGATGCTCCTTCCTGCATTTTTCCTGTGGCTTGTACGATGTCAAAATATATGCTCCGCACCTACTACTGAATGGCCGCGGTATGAGTAGTATAATACGATCGCTCATCTTCACTTCATTAGTCAGCATAGCCCTCCGGATTAAAACAGCACATAAACCTGACCACCACGTCAAGGTTGCAGGAAAGGTTGGTACACCCCGGGAAGAATATGTGTACTTTATGAAATGAGAGTGCGGCTGCCCCGAAAACAGCCTATCGGTAGATGACTTATTTTTATTTAACATAGAAGGTAGAAATGAAGCTTTTGCAAAATATGTGCACTCAGCCTGCCCGAAATCCATGAAGTGTTGCAAGCCTTGTCAGGAATTCTGCGTGTACGATAGTATCCATCAATAACAGTAGACGGAAATGTATCATGAAGCACCGTTCAGTGCTATTTGGTACTCTAGTATGATTCCGATCTTCGAACAACCTAGCGCCGTCATGTAAATCTGACACAGAATGTAACTCTAGATACTTCGGTGGATATGAAGCTACAGACTTTTTGGTGTAATTTAGCCTTCTCGAATGGTTATTGGCCATTTCTCACTCATGTTAGCTTTGCATCTGGTCCCAGTGACCATCAACGAAGGAGTTGTTATCTGTTTCGACCTAGTTGGTCCACATCAGCACCAAACACGTCGGAAAATCGCACCTACCATCCACGAATAAGCGAAAGATTATAGCCCGCGCACTTATTCACCAGAACACGAGGTCACGGTCACCAGGCTTATGGGAAGGTATGTGAATTGGTTTTCTCAGCTGTTGCACTGTTTTTCGCTCATAGGCCGAAATCGATCAACGGTTTAGTAGTTGGCCTACAAACGGCTGATCGATTTCAGCCTATGAGCGAAAGGAAGAGCAACAGCTAAGGACACTACTGCTAGATTTGTTTCGGATAAGGGAAAAGTCTGTCATTGCCTTTGAACTTAATTACTTATCAAAATCAACCTACGTTGCAGTTTGATCCGTTCTAACACCTAATTACCTGTTCAGTACCAGACAGACCTGTTTACTAAGAGGGTACATAAGCACGGATGGACACACTGTATACGAACTCATTCTTATTAGTGTTTCAGGAAGTAAATCAAATAAAGGTACCCGTTTGCTTTCGTTCCACGTGAGTTTCTCATAAAGTTAACGTTCGTCAGATGGCTTGGCAACGGACTAGGTAACGGCGATTGTAAGCCAGTGAAAATTTATGAAAGGGAAGTTGAATAACAAGAACCAGTGGAGTTTTTTATCGATCCACCGTTTTTCGAAGACGTAGTTAAGGTAATTATCCATATTTTTGACTTTTTTCTAACTGAGTGAGGCGCTGAGCATAAAGTTGTGCGCACAGTTGTTTCCTCGCCATAGCTACCGTATCCCACCTGAAAATATGTTTCGATACAGTACTAAGAGCTAGTTTGACACCACTTACTCAGGTACCACAAGAAATGTTGATGTTAAATGAGACAATTGTGAATAGTCAGGGCTTCGGCTGGATTCGAACCAGCGACAGAAACACCATGCCTCAACGCGGCAAGCGCTCTACCAGCTGAGCTACGAGGCCACACCAGGAGCTGGAAAATTTCACATTTGGACTCAGTTACTCACCCGTCCTACTCTCTCATGTGAAATCCACCAAATGATCCAGGAGATCGACTGCCACGGCAGATAGATGTCTCATATCTCGATTGGCGAACTAAGGGATGGTTGCCAAGTCGTGTTCACGGGGTTTTTCAACAAAATGTCCCAAAAACATTGTAATTGCATAAGGCAGCTTGTTGGGTTTGTTGAAGTTCGTCTGGTATGTTTGTCGTCTTTTGTCTGGTATGATGCGGAACGATGAACCCGTAGAGGTGTGTTTGGTTTGGTTGTAGAAAGCTTATCCTTAATCTGCCTTTTCCTTTGCTGTGTGCAGCAAACGATCATAACGAATTTTGTACCATAATTGCACATAAAATGTTTACTTTTTCCTTCCTACAACTATCATTGTCTATCTGTTAAAGCTTCCTCCTTGGGGTTGCTGACATGTTCTCATCTTCATCTGTACCCGATTGTTTTAATGAGGTCATTCCCCGTTGACTGGTGGCTGTTTGTGAACACGTGCTTAGTTGCCCCATTTTGAACTCCTTTGCTGGATAATTTGTGTACCCGGTCGATAAACATTCAAGGTGAGACAGTACCTTCGTTGTAATTCTATTAGACAATACCGTATAAATTCCAGTCTTCTCAATCGTCTTTTCTGACGTTTTTTTGGACTTGGAAGATAGTCCCGTTAGCCTGACCGTCTGAATAAGCATTATTGGAATTGTCAAATACGCGTTACTGAGTGGATTACCCTAAATCGCCAGGAGCAATTTAACACAGCTCATACAGACAAATGTGGGGGCGCGCGCGCGCCTAACGGTTGGGTCTACCGATCAATAGGAGCAACACAGTTCACGAAATGCGTCGAGAGTGTTTAGTGTAAAGTGTATAGACCATGGAATTTGAAAACATGCGTAACTCATTTTAGCCAGTCAGTGGACTCAGAACAAGCACGACAATGAACACACTAAGTACGCAGCATGAGATAGTTTAAACCACTGATTTACTTCGCGGTCCAGCCACAATTTCCACAAACTGCCAGAACGTTTAACGCAAACATTCTGGTTTTTATCTAATATCTTCAATCGTAACAACTAGGACCAGTGAACGGTTGTTTGTTACGCAAACGAGTGACTTAGCTGCTTTCCAAGTGATACAAGCTATTCGACTTTCATCACAAAAATCCTAATACCTTAACGCAAAAATGCTTCATTTTTGGATCTACTAATAACAGTTGGAAAAACTGTTAACCAGACCTCATAACGTGGGTTATTTGTATCACTTGTGGTAAAGTGATTTAGTGTATCGTTTATTGCATATTCATTCTAAATCTGCCATGGAAAGTAACTGTATTAATGAACTGATAAAAATCAAGATATATGCCGTCTTCCTAATAGAGATTCTTTGAGTCTAACGTTTTGAGCTGTTACACCTAAAAATCGAACAAACTGACCATACTTTTAAACTAACGGCATACAGAAGGTCATGTTGGAGCACCTCAAAAGTTAGTAACTGATCACCTATCTTCATTCTGTGCTGAGGATCTATTTAACTTCTGCTGTATATTTAAAGCCGGTTCCTCTGTATTTGCACACATGGCAGTTCAGTGAGTCATACCATTTCGCTTTACCTACAAAGCTCTTCGAACGAGTCACTTACACAAAACTTCGTGTGTCCCATGGTCGACCATTTGAATACCTGTACAAATAATTGGACTTAACTCCTTTGTAGATTTCCTAGGAGAAATCTGAAACAAAAGGTTTGTACTAAATATCACAACAGATGTGAAGGATAAATTAAGAGCAGCAAAGAAAAAGGTTGGTTTATCTTCCATCATACAGTTAAGGAAAAAGGCTGAACCACTGCTTGAAACGTACACTGATGTGCAAGCAGAAATTTTAACAGGATTTCAAGACACTATACCCGATACACAGCCGCACCTTCAGTCCCTACAGTGTTGTTGAAAGAAGCAAAGAGAAAGACATTACAGAATCTGTTGTGATCCAGGTTTAGACGCAGTCTATAAGAAGAGCTGCGAACCTCTTGGATCAAGAACAACAACACAGACTAGTAGAGGTTTACTCAAATCAAACTGGTACTGTACATAAATTAACAATTAGTAAGCATATACTGTTTACAACCAAGTGGAGACTGAATCGTTACCAACTGGTACCATACAAGGCAACAATGTAAACAATTAAACTGAGTGATATAAAAATACATGGAATTTCATCTTGTCAATGGAGAAGGCGCCCTGTAGGAAACAAAGTTTTCACTGGACAGGTTAGCATGGTGGATACTGCTTGGGCATCCCGTCTGGCGATCGTCAGTGCGGGCCAATGAACAGCCCTTTTGTCATCACATTACTCATAAGACTTGCAGTAGTCCGAATTCTTTCTTACTGATTCTGCCCATAACCAACAGATATATTTAACCCTCTCCTACTAGAAGTCTCCACTATGTTGATAGGATAATCGAACCTTGTTTAGTTTTTCTAAGAAAATTTGGTTTTCCAACTAGCGCCTGTAATAAATGGTCAGCTAGTTGTGTAAATTGTCTCATATGATTCAAGAGTGAACAATAGCTACCTGAAGACTAATAAGCACTGACGAAATGCTCAGATTTTCGCTCGATACAGGACCATAATATGCTTTAAAGAGCAATCGATAAAATGTGAAGTACCCTTAAGGGGGATAAAGTTTACGCCTTCATGTTATCGGTTAGTATTAGCATTTCATTAAACTTTATTTCGTGGAATCAAAAAACGGTCCATCAAGTGAAACATACGATAACTAAACTGGACCGAAATTGTTTGGTTCAATGGGTCGTCGTTGGCGCACGTAGTATCTATTGGAAGGCTGATGTTGTTGTGCTCTGTTTCTGAGAAAGGTCTGAACATTCACGTTTATCATGTTCATCCCCATGACTTTAACCACAACCGATTGGCTCCAGAGTACAAAGCCTACATATACCAGTAAAATGAAACAGTTCTCATTGATTGAACTAATGATCTAAGACTATTCAATTGTAACATTTTTAATTTATAGTAACCATGCTCACGTGAACACACTTACTTTGAATCACTAGTGTTTCCGGGGGGGGTTAATTCTGCACCATACGGTGATCCCTAACTATAGCGACACGTGCCCACTAACACACCTCAGTTAACAATCACTTAATTATAGTACCTATGGAAAGCGCACACCTCATTATCACTGCTAAACCCCAGACCAGCACTCTCCTGGCCATCTCCAAATCCTCATTGGGATCAAAGGTCGATAACCACCATGACTCACTCGTCGGCTCATTCCCCATTGGCAACGGTAGTAGTTCGGTGATGAAAATAAACAACTTGGCCACTGCCACACATCGGGTAGTTGCAGTCTCATTAGACAGAGTGGCTCCAGAAACACTGCTGTATGCAAGTCAACCATTCCTGAATGGATGAATGTGAGTGAAGACGGTCCTAACAGTTAGAAGCAGAGGTACTAAAAGGCCCATCCCATATAAGTGGAGGTCCCGAATTCAAGGTCGGATTAACCGATGGTCTCTCATTTAAACAAGCCTTCCGGGGGTGTCAGCTTGTCCACCTGCAAACACTTCATAAACCACTGAGAAATTCATTTCGAATAACCGCCTACTTTCAAGTAGCGCTAGTGTGCCGCCACTTGTGTTCAAATCAGCCATCAGCATGGATCGCTATTTTTCTGAACAGTTCCCAAATTCTCCTGCGTTCTGCGTAGTAAACGTCAGGAGTTTTTCTCTGAATCAAAATTCATCTCTGGGTCTAGTCTTTCTCATACCGAAATAAATAACTTTTACACCCCTAGCAAAATGAGCCGATTTATTTAACATATTGTTGGATTTTTGTGCACATCGTAATGCAGGTCAACTTGGTCAGAATCATTACCAAAAACAAACCGGATGACGCCCATGAACCTAATGGACTCCGTCCCACGATAATTACTCTAACGGTCACAGGGGAACTTCACGAAGTTCCCGCAGAGTGAAGAGAGAAAACGGTTCCCCAAAGATAGGTTACAGGTTGGATGTCTCCACGACTATGACTGTGAAGGAACAGCCTCTTTTTGCGTTCAGCCCTACGACATCTCCACAATATATAAGAACATCCAACTTTCGCTCTGTTGTTGAGTCAAAGACCATCACCGTGGTTAAATCGGTTGCTTGAGGATTATTGTCGTAACTCAAATGCCAGCCAACTGACACATTCGTCCTGTGGCGTGCCGTATGAGAACTCGAGATGTAGCTCTCGAGAAAGTAGACCATCAGGATTTTAATATTTATCAGCCGCATCAGCGAGCATTTATTAACTCTGATGATTTAGTTATACGTGCAATAGACCGTAACATGCCGTCATTCCAACGACAGCAGACCACCAACTGACCTGCGGAAGTAGACCTAAGGTTCAACGTAAACGATTGTAGATAATGGCCAACTCTTTGAATAAGAGTAATGAATATTTCCATACAGTTTGAACAGAAACCGATGTCAATCGACTTAGATTCGATAAATGATCTACCATTTTCCGATATCTTTAAATACACTGGCATCCCATTCATGTGGAAAGACAATTTCGCTATCGGTCTTTATGGTCTTACTACATAGCCCAACACGGTTTATCCAATTGAGTAATACGCTGAAACAAGACTGACAGTCAACACTAACAACGTTCATTTCTTTAGTTGCAGTTGATCGTATTATTTAACTTACATAGGCACATCATTGTTTCCCGGTGGGGATTCGAAGCTCAGTTCACCATGTGTAACATGTTTGTGACCGGTGTGTTTGAAGGGATGTAACTGGTTCATAAGTCTACTGGTCGTCAATAAGTGCAAAGCAGTTTGAGTGAAAGGCTTAACGGACAATTAGTCGTTGCTGTTTGAATAGAAAGATCAAAACAGTGGAGTAAAGAAGTTCTGAAACAGCCGCGATCCACAGTGCAGTGATGGGTATTGCGTAAGTTCAACAATTCTGATATAACAATGATTCCACTTCCTCCTCTAATCTACTTGGAGATGATATTAATGACCACCTGTATGACTTTGCCTACTGTACCGACAAAGTAGCTGAACTTGCCACCGACTAGGCAACAACATTAAATACAAGAAGTGACTCATTTGAAGGCTGAATATGAATAACTACCGTTTCAACCGTAACGGGCTGATAAGGGGACGGGAATTTATTAAACGGTCTGTTTAACCTTGAAAAGCGCTTTAACCAACAACTATGTTGATATCAAGACATGTTATTATTGATTGAGACGCGTAAGCATAAAAGATTCGGCACTATCCGGACTTTTGGTGTTCTTTCTGCATAAACGACCAACGCCAAAGTAAGTCAGTTAAGCGTAGGTCATAACCGGGTGGTTGTATTTCCACCCCACATAGCCGAAAGCGAACGATTCCTTCATCGTGTGATAACAGGCCATGACCTCAACACAGGCTGGCCAGTGACGTCCCGTCCTGATGATGAATCGGTTAAGCACATAGCCACTATCTACAATTTCCAAACCAATAAAATCTTCACAGCACGAATACGTAAGTAGTCCATCCAACTGGTCACGTAATCAGACATAGACATTTCAGACACCGACCTACGGTCGCGAGCGTGAGGCACTCTCAATGAACAAGGTGACACGTATGACGCTGCGAAGGTTTCTCATCAAAGGTAGAATCGTAACTAAACGGAGAAAAGATGTGATCTAGATCAAATCGTCACAGTGCGTTCCGGCCACCGTAGACGTCTAATGGTGAAGGACTGGTGCCCAGATTTAGATTTGGCCCTTCAGTTTGACTGGTCAACCGGTAGCCACGTGTGAAACTTTTATTTTCCTCATGGTTGGTCACAGTACATCCGGAAATCTTCGACAGTACAAACAAAGTAAATCTCAATAAGAAACAAGGCGAACTGATGACATTCGTCTAGTTTATGACACGTCAGCCGAAGTTAATTCGGAAGCATCCTTTAAGCTTTGAATGGCTCACTACAAACGAATGCATTTCATAAGTATACACATCGTACTTGAGCAAGGGATCGTGTTTGAGGTGTGCCACTTTGTTTTGGACCACAGCACAGCATCACATGTGCGCAAGTGGGTCTTGAACTCAGATGTAGTACACAGGTTAGCTTGGATGCGAGTCTGACACATATTCATGCGGTTTAAAATGTTTGTAGTTGGTCGAGATCTAAAGGTTAACCAAAAGTGAAACATTAGAAATCCAGTCCCAGATGGTTAATGTACTCGTTAGAGAACACTGCAAAATGTGCTGCCGTTATTTCGAAGGCTTCATGAATAGCATGAGAAGAGCATAGACGTTCATCAAAGTCAAGACAGAACGACACAACCTCAAATTTTCTAACTACATATTCTCCATTTTACAACGCTTTGATATCATCTTGCACACTTCATTTTCCTTTTTATCAGACTCAATGTCAGTCCAACATGGTCCAGTAAACTGTCCTCTATGTCCTGAGTCGTTCATGTCAAATGGATCATAACGTCACAGTGAGACATTGAGTGGAAACATACATTGCACTGCGTTCTGAACATTGTAGGACGACTTGTGCCGCCAGTCGTTCCAACAAAGTAGGGTCAGCAATCACTAATGGACTATGACAGCCGAGACGCATTGCGGTGAAAAAGAAGAGAGATGTTGCCCGGTCGCAACAAACACCTTTATTTTGACTAGCATAGTCATGCCCGCTGAGTGTTTGCTGCCCTGAAACAGCCTGATCGCCATCCAGTGTAAGCCCTCGAACAGGCTGGGACTTCTGTATTGCCGTTTAGTGAAACCGTTACCACTCTTCCCTCCGCCGTGTCAATGTAAACTAAACAGTTTTAACGAATCTGGACTGTTTGGTGGATCAACACTGTGTCATCTTAAGCCGACATTGAGGCACAGGAGAATACAGTCGAGAAACACAACGTGATAAAAAGTAGCATTTGAGTTGAAAAATTACAGCTAGTAGTTGGGCAATTTACCGATTATAAGAAAATTCGAGGAATAAACCCTCGAGCACTTGGCTAAATTTAAATCCGAACCTGGAATCGCATGTCTCTATGTGACGTCTTCTCCACTAGCTTAACTTCGACCTCACGTCAGGAGATCAAAAATTTCGTACTATCACTCAAATTGCAAAACCACCTCAGTGTGTATTTGACTTCCTCTTTAGGCATCATCATCATAACAAGTGATAATTTATCTGGCTATTATTTACGCACGAAAGCCTTCGCTTCTATTGCTGCCCATGATTAACCTTTCGATGCCACATATATTCAGGTGATCACATGCTGTATAAATATGCACCAAACTGTCATACTGTATTTTTGCTAGGCTTGACCCGACGTCGACAAGGTCAAGAGATTGAAATCGAACTTGTTCGAGCAGAGTGATAATGAACCCCACCATCACTGACCGCCTGTTATGTTCAACCAAGAGGCCACCTTTGACAGGCAGTGTAGCAAACCGAACCGCAGTCGAAAACGTACAATATAAGTGACACTGATTTAAGTCCCGTGCCATTCCTGACTGTACGTCCAACCAAAGGTTATCAGTCTTTTGTGCCCACACACCACTAAACCGAATTTGGACGTCAATGTCTTCATTGATCGAGGTGTGTTATATAACGGACCACCCGGTTGTCACTTTCAGTCTAACCCAAATGATCCGAAAGTGTACAGTTGGGCAACTGATGAGTCGTTATTCGCCAAATTAAACTCAATTGATTCAAGCAAGCGCAAGTAATGGCTAGTCATCTCAATCAATTCGTCTACTCAATGGAACGTGACATTTAGCCCTAACCTCTGACAAGTTGTAAGTGCTATGCTTAGAGGTGAGTCAGTCCCAGTCATAAGAAAAACGGGTATTCATATAGACACAGACCTTGATTGTTGCTACGCGACTTTCTCTCATTGACCTACCTGGACTCATTTCTCCCCAATGTTAGCGCAGATTGCGTATTTTCGTTTAGGAACAGAAGTGAAAACAGACTACGGCTGTTTTGGTTCTGTAGCGAGTTCAGAATGCAGAAATGGTAGATCGCAGTGTGCAAATCGACGGGCACACAACATTTCTGTTATCTCAGTTTCACTGGTGCAATGTCTCATGGTTAGATTTCCAATTTATACACCTGTGACGACCACTGTGCGTCGAAGGCCAACAAGTTATTCACGCTGCACCTCGAGAGCCGGAGCGGAGAATCCGTTCTCATGCATGTGTATGCATGAAACCTGACTGGCCAGTCACGTGAGCGACAGGCTGACCTTGCCGGTGAATGGCTACCTTCAGTCAATCGATCGTGGTCATTTTCTGCCATAGTTAATTGCCATGCGTTATCTTGTGCGGCACATAGTAGGTGCGTAGTAGACAAGCTAAGTTTCTTAGTTACATAATGTTTACGGGATAACACTGCCATCTGTAAGTTGGTATACCGTTTAATGTAGTATAGACTTACTATGTATTGTTAGACTGTTATAGTGAGTCACGGGTACTCTTGCTCCTCGAGGAAGAAACTGGCAATCTTAAGTACATTAGTGATCTGGTACCACCGGGCTTTTTCGAGCCCATCGACTTAACTAGAGTGGGCAACCGGATTCGAGTTGTCCGGTGGAGATGAAGCTCATCGAAATCAATTTATTTCCCAGCTGAACGCATTTTCCAGGCCCTTTTATTCAATTATTCTCCCAATGAGAATCGATTTAACGCAGACATCATTTTTAAAATCGCTTGGAATTTATAAAACAACCATCAACAAAAGTGATCTGTGGTACTTCTAGTTTAATGGGGAGACTGATCACGAGCCTGATAGCATTGATTGGCTGGTTATCTGAGGAAAGAGTTTTACGTATTCCGCCCAACTGCTGATTACAGTACGAACCATGAAGCTGAAATCTGCTAAAATTATTTGTGCCTTTATCAAGAACCCCGAACTGGAATTAGCATAATAAAGTGGTTGATTTCACATGCGTTTGTGTGCAAAGCTGCCTCGGAATTCCATTGTGTACTGTGCGCCTAGCCTGACAATGAGCTGACCGATCACATGAGCTTTTAAACATCTAGCTTGTGACTGCGCACCGGAAATCGGTTCTCCGAAGCCATCTATCTGTGCGCATCACACGCACACATACACACATTGCAGGCACGTATTCGCTGCGGTCCGATCGAACGGTGCCACACAGGCGCCGCCCGTACGTAGCACAGGGATATCGATCCATGCGAACCTTAGCAGATGGATTGTCAGTCGGACCGGAGCGAGAGAGACCGCGTGATATGAACCAGTCAAGTGACTGTAGGATGATGTTAGGAGCCGTCAACTTTTATTTGCCAGGAATTTACTCAACATGTGAAATACTTCGACCCCTTCAACCAGGTCCTCACTTGAGTGTAGAGAATGAAACAGAAGCAAAAATTTGAAAGAAAAAGGCCGAACGATGTTCTAAACCTCTCAAGTCAATTTAGACAAAAACGTTGGAACTCGAATTCCTTATGATTAGACCATTATGATGGAATTTGGAGGCAGTCATATATTTGGTGAATATGCCCCCGAAACAGGCAGCAATTAGCTTAATCTTACTAACGAGGGTTAGTTTATTAATTAACAGTCACATGTCAGTAGTAATGAAGTTAGTGTTGAAGGGTCATTTTATACCCCTTTCGACAGTGCACAACAGAATGATGATATTGAGAGCTGAGCACAGAATAATTTTTTTTTTACCAATGGCGTACTTAACCTCCGTAGAAGAGAGACTGAGCACAAACCTGAGAATATATCCCCGCGCATCACGACGAGTGCTGGACGTTTATACCGGTAAAATCTCTTTCATATATAAACTAAATGTTGGTTTAGATTTTGACGAAAATAGGATAGCTCGGTAGCCCTCATAAGTCTGTTACTTTCTTCTCACGCGACACCAGACACATTTCAGTTACGTGGAAAAAAATACTTTCTGGTTTCTTCCAGTCTCTTCTAATCTTTAACATTACTATGTTACCTGCTCATTATCTACAGCTGTCCACTTTCAGCTCAAAAGGTTAAGCAGCTGATATCATATGCTTAATCACAAACAGACATAATCATCGTTGAGTAAGTCAATTTTCAATAAATACATGGAAACGAGAAAGCCCGAAAAGTCTATGCAAGTAAATATGACGTACTGATAAATGGATAAATATGAAATATATAATATGGCCTACCTTTATGTTATTTTCAAGCAATCTAACTGAGACAGTGACAAAAGACAGGTGCTTCCAGGATTGGGCAAAGGAATGTCTCATTTAAAGAGGATTACTACTTATGTGGAATTCACCTACATGGGAATTAGGCTTGGGCACGTTGTCTACTAACTCAAAAGAGTTACCACTGACATCTGAACAATAGCACATCATTCGAGTGAGCATGTGATACTATCCTCAATCCGGCTATCATCCTCACCATTGTAATGACTGTTTTGCCAACTCTTGTGTGTAAATGCTTGTTCGTGAAAACCATACAAGCCTTTCTCAGTGAGGGTTATTTACTTGTTGCCAAAGGCGCTTGTTGTCGAGCTGCTAGTAACTAAGTTAACGCCAAAAGATGGCATAATCGTATGATTTTTCGTCAGTTCTCTTTGTTAGACTTTGCTCATCCAGCCCACTTTGCTTGCGTAGTGTCTACCAGCCATTGTAACTAGCACACGGGTATATATTTAAGTTTCGTTTGGTATAGCATTTGCATGACCTTTGAAAAGAGAAAGTACTGTCCAGTCATTGTACGGACAATAAACATTCCTCAATCGTACGGGCGGCGCCCTCAGTTGGTGACACCAGCGAACTAATCTCACTGGATGGTAATTAAGATGTTGATTCTTATACAAGGATGATCGAACACCCTCTGTCGTCCTCCATTTGTTCAATTTGACAAGCGACTAAAATTTTCCGGTAGGACAACATCTCAAACTACAAACGTACGGTTACTTCTACGAATGGCCAGGTGTATCTGCTGGAAAGCCAAAATTTTGTCTCCTTCAAAACCGACCAGTCCACACATTCGTGGGGTGAAGTGGTCAAAGGAAATGGGATGTTGCGTTTAGTCCACGTGACGTTTTCACATGACGAATGGTTTACGCCCATACCGTCGGCAGTACCTTTCGATAACTATATTGCTGGTCTGGCGTTGACGCATATCAAACCCTCAAAACACCTAGCATCAACGTGAACGTCTAAGCTTTGACCAGCGCACCGCACCAAAGACAACCCAGCAAACAGGGATGGATATATAATTTCGGCGCAGTGATTTTTCATGTATTTTTAAATTTCTACATGCATTGTTTAACGCTCGGTCTAGCTCATCTGAAACTCGGCATATCGCGTCAGAGTGTAACTCAATGACAGCACGTCAAATGAGATACATCTGTCTCAAGGCCAGCCGCACGCATCGATGGGCGGAATAAGTCATCCCTTCAGTGTTTAGTTTGGAGTACACGTTATTTGAGGAGAAAACTACAAATGTCAAGAGATGTAGAAGAGATAAGTTCGAAGTTCCGAAGCGTTACAATTCACGATAAGACAACAGAATACACGTTATTTCATTGGTATGGTTAATGCGCGAGGTGCAAACAGTACTGACTTGCCAAGATATCATGTTGATAACGAGATTACGGTGCTAACTTGGTGACCTTCTCGAATTTTCTGACAGAGTGAAATGGCCTTTGTGGAACAGCGAAAATAGTCAAAAACAGAAGTGACCTATCCCGACAAATTTCATACGAGTTGTTTAGGGGATTTCAGTTGATTATATGCTATTTGATAATGAGGTTTTACTTCAAACAAATATTTACAGGAGTTCTTTTTTACAAGAATGGCAGTTAGGCGTTTGTATCCGCAATTTAAGTGTTGCAACCGATTACAGTTGCATTGAAGATGACATATCTTCCTTTGTAACTCCTTCATCTACGCTCTACATCCAGATAGTAGGATCTCCGTCGCCTCGTAGTGAAACCCATAGTATTCAATAATTTGGTAATATAAAGCAATATAGCTAATCTGTCACTTTGTTTTCTAGCTCTATCAGTGCACCAGAGCGACCTTGACGTATCAGATGTGATAGATTGTTGCTCGCCTCACATACACAGTTTAGCAAGCTCAGTCACAAAGAAGCTTGATGCAACAGCAAACGGTGCATAGCGAACGGTCCATGTACAGAACACAAGTGAAGTTGATCACTTACGAAGAAAATAGCGGAACATGTTAATATCGGCTGCATGTCCTGGTCTAATGTGAGACCAATTTTGAGTCCTTGTGTAGATTGGAACATACGAGGGTTTTAACGAGATATGTGATTGTAACCGAAGCTGTCTACCTGCTTGAATAGACACCACCTCTAGCCAATCAGCAAAGAAAGATATACTTGCCAGTAATTATGCGATATGGTAAGCAAATAACGATATGTATCGACTAGCCCGATCAGGCGCTGTGACAAACACAGCGCAACTGATCGTCATGTGAGAAACGACCAAGAAATCGATCGACTTCATCGGACCAAAAATTAACGGTACAGACACGCGATAAATGGCACGTCATCTAGACAGATCAAACGAACCATCGGCCAATGAAGATGGACGAACTAGTTAGTCAATAGGTTTGAGTGCTGGTTATAAATACAGCCCTGTTTTGTACCCCAACAGTTGTTGAACGAAGCGGCTTTGGTGCTCATTGCGCAGAGGGTCATTAGGCAGGATGCACCACCATGTGTTGCTCGATTAGGAGTCAGTAATCGCGCGAAATTTCTTTCTGCTTGTGTAGTGAACCATTCTGACTTTGAACCGCTGTATTTCACAGATAATTTGACGTCATACGATTTATTTTACCTGGTACATATTGACTGATCAGCGTTACAGTTGCGGTTAGATGAATTCTCAACCATTTTCAATGGTGAAACACCACAATATTCGTTTAACTCCATCGGCCAACCCATTTTACTGATGCTGACTGAGTGGTTTACATGCGTTATCCGAATACAACAGAATACAAACAGATTTTCGAACAACGGCAACCTTGGTAATATGCAAGAGATCGACTGAGAACTCGCACTGTCAAATAGACTTTTAGGAGGTAAATAGTGGTACTTATCGCCCAAACCATTTCTACGCAGAAGAGCCCTCAGTTCTATCTGCATTTCAAAGGTGTGAAAAGTAAATTCTAGAATTTCGGCGTTTCCGCAAAAAACAGTTCAAATCAATTAGGCATCTTCTCGTCCCAGACATTAAACAATGGAAAAACCAGTCGTGACGTGTAGGCTATTGAATGCACCTCGAGAGATGTGAACGTTGTCTCAGCGTATGGACGCCTAGTCAAGTTTCATCGCCAAATGCCAGAGAAACTGTCGCACGACAACAATAGGACGGAAATTATTTGCATACCCACAAAAATCAACGAACTACGGTACACTTCAGACTGCTTATGCAATGCGCGCAGACGTAATAAGTGCACACAGAACGCGCCTCTCAGTGTGGCGTTGCAGATAGAACAGTAAGGTTTACACCGAACACCACTCACACTTGACCGGGGCTTCCGGGTTCTGATAGACTTTTCAACCGGAGTTGAACTCTGGCCACGTTCTTTTGAACCAATGGTGTTGACCATTGTGTTACTGAATGTACATTGAACACGACTGAATAACCGTCTAGACAGTTAGACACACCCACTCGTGAGTACGGCTCAGACCACCTGATCACCTAGAACGAGAATACATGATGACCCCAAAATTCGGACTTCTCCTGAGGTTCAAACCACAGAAATCATTAAGCACTTGACAGCCGTTTTGCGCATATGTAACCGTCTCTCACACAAGTGGATAAACGATAAGCAGACGGTTAATCAACTAGAGTATCTGTGATGTGATTATGGGTCACATAAGACACTCACTGAATTGCATGCAACAAGTCACAAGCACGCCTTTGAGCCTTGTCTGGTGTGTTCCATGTTAAGGCCGTTATTGTGGTCCCGCTAACATCACGTTGATTATGACAATCTGGTTTATGTAGGCTGGAGTTTGGGCAAACAACAAGCAAAAGAAAATCTTTGGAAAATGAGATGAATAGTCCCAGCGTTTGTCTTTGGTTTGGTAAGCATGGGAACTGGTGAAAAAATCGTATGAAGTCTTATCGGCTGAGTGAGTTGGTGAGATTTCTGATCCGCGACAGATACCAGGGTCATAGGTTATACAGGAAGTAAAACGCAAATACTAGTTACCATATGTGATACAGTCTGCTTCATTTACGCTATCATGTACATAGTTACCCGTTGTACAATGTCTGATAAAATCTCGAATGGAAATGAAGTTGAAATCATTGTCGTCATTTTCAGTTTTGAGCCTTAGCTGTGAATATTAGAGAACTCGAGCTGCCACTAGTCCTGATAGTGCAGTGGAGTTCAGCGATCGTAATATACTACTGATACCGCGGCTATTCAGTAGCAGGCATATTTCTTGACAACCCACAAGCCACAAGAAGACTGAAAGAAGGATCATCAAGGTGCATCATCACCCATAACAGTCCCTGCTACTCAATGGAACTGAGCACTGACATCTGTGGTAGCCGAGACTGTCTAAGGCCGAATACTGCGTGCAAATGAGTGTTTTTGTGTCAGGTTTGGTTTACATGCTTAACCCGTGTATTGCTCTGTCTAATAAATAACCCTTGTGCCATCCGCGTTCTTGGATCACAACAATAGTAGTCCAATAAGTAATGGAGTAGTGAACATGTGTACATCTACAAAGAGAGAGGAAATTAGAGGAAGACAAGACAATGTAGATTCATTAAAAAGAAGAAACCAACAACCTTGGGGATACAAGCTCGCCACTACCTGCAACAGTGTTGTGTTAGAGATCGTTTCCAGCCAGCCGGTCGCGGATTCTCCAACAGAGCAGGCAGCACTTATCAAACTGAAGCAACCCGGTGGTAAAGTGTTACATAACTCTTGGCCACCCCATCACCGAGCCGTCTTGCTGTTTCTTCCAACCATCGATATCCACACTGAACAATACACAGTGGGGCAGGCTCTCCGTGGGTATATGGTACACACGGCTTAACCACTGAGGCTTGTGCAATTGCATCACATCGATAACTTGTCGCGATTCTGAATATTTCTCGAATATTCACCGGCGAACTGTCACGTCGTTCATACAGTCAGTCCATTTGAAGCAGATTAACTAGTGTTGTGATCCAAGAACGCGGATGGCACAAGGGTTGTTTATTCCACAAAGCAATACATGGGTTAAGCGTTTAAACAAGACCATAAAAAACCACTCAGTTGCACGCGGTATTCGGCGTCAGACCGTCTCGGCTGCCACAGACGTCAATGTTCAATTCCATTAAGTAGCAGGGACCGTTATGGGCGATGCTGCACTTTGATGATCCTTCTTGCATTCTTCCTGTGGCTTGTACGATGTCAAAATATATGCTCTGCACCAGCTACTGAATAGCCGCGGTATGAGTAGTGTAACATGATCGCTGAGCTTCACTGCACTAGTAGAAAGCAACAATTATGTTAATGATATATACATGTATGTTTGAAGATTTTGATCCGGATGTTGAAAATCGAGCTAAATAACTGATGCATCACTTATGGTTCGGATAACTCTCATCAACTTGTACCACGGTTTCTTAGAGGTATGTTCAAGTTTACTGTTGATATTTTACTGGGCCTTCAAAATGATCGGGCCTTTCTTCATACGTGGATGTGGGACAATTGCGACGGTAACCAGGTGACTTTCCTAAAATAAGTCAACCTTCTGAATTGCCACTCAGAATCTCGACGATGAGTATCCAGTCCCCGTCCATACCAGCAGGGACTAACAACCGTTGTTGATACCTTCAGATTTACGGCAAAAATGTTGAACACTGTTGATCACCATGTATCTAGAGGAGGAAGCAAACATTTAAACTTGTAGGCCGAAAAGTTTCAGCGACGAGAGCCATGGATCAAACACAAGTTGCTTCTTCTTTGTGATAAACTTTATCTCTGGGATGAACCTTCTAATCGATACGAGGGCAAAGGTAAGCACCATTCCTTTTTCTTCAACGGGACCACGATTAGAGCCTGATACAATACCTTTGGAAGCCAATGATAAGCCCGGTAAGATGTTAGGTCGTCGATAGTTGAGGATGAATCTTAACCTTCACCTCCGGATTTATTAAATTTTTCTGATATCTGTTATTCCACTTCCAATCACTGACATTCATTTCCTTCAACACTTCGGTTTGCAAGCTAGCGTTACCGACTCTACCTATAATGGATACCTCAACGAAACTCAACATTCCAGGTGAACCATCATAGACAGCCGTGACCAGTCAAATGCTATCAACCCTCGTAGACCATAGAATTTACGAACAGCTTCCGTCCGAGTAATCACAGTTGAATCGAACTACCGATGAACTACCGGACGTCAAAACCGATGTCACGTACAGTATTGGAATACGAGGGTCATCAGCACGCAGTTTTCTGCGTCAATTCGTGTTTAATAAGCTGTAAGTATATGCTCAAACGGCATCATTGATCCGTCCATTAGTCCATGATCGACGTCGTTGCACATGGTTCTCAAAAGGACAGGCGGTGCCTGGCCTGCACGTACCGACTACCGTGCGTTAGACAACGTCTTAGGGGGCGTATTTCTTAGCTAAGCAAATAGGACACACTGCGCCATATCGATCGATTGACCCAGTTCGGATGGTATGGTTGTGGGTATTGATATGGCTCCACTCAGCCAATCAGATTGCAGCCGTGCGGTCGACCGGCTGTACACCATCTGGACAATGTTTTCTCGCGTTTGCTTTCCGATGTTGCTCGTAATGTGATTTGCTCTAACGTCCTGATTACCATATATGACCGTTTTATTTGATTTGCCCTGCATCTTGTGGGCCATGTATGGTATTCGTCTCGTCCTATAAATTCAGAGCCTCTGTGGACTACCTTTGACTCTTCCAATAAACGGTGTTGCTGCGTCTCTTCTTCTCGATTCTGAGTCAAGCGATTGAGTGCGTTCTGAAAAGGAAGATCCAGTACAACGCAACCACACCCGACAGACATCCAGTTCCATATTTACGATTCGACAGCTAATCTATTCGGCACACAGGTACTTAGCCAGATCAATATGACACGGGCTCGCAGCCGGTTCCTATAGTTCTCTGGGTATCTTGAAGAGATTAGTCGTGACCTTATTGAGACGTTTCAAAATTTTACGTCTGCCGTTTTATCTAGGAAAGTCTGCGGAAATGTTCCAACGTTTAATACAGGATGTCTGTCGAGAACTGGATGATGTTTACTCTCACCTGGACGATGTTTTGGTCTGCAGCTTGTTCCAAGAAAAATACGATGCGCATTTATATTCAGTGTTCTGCTGGATTTTACGTCATGGAGCTAAGGTTCATTTGGCTGAGTGCTCGTGTAGCATATCCTATGAAGCCTCCTTAAGACGTAGCATGTCCACCAGTGGGGCTGAGCCTCTGCCTGATAAAATGCAAGTAATAATGGACCACCAAGAACCCACATCGCTTAATTAGTTTAATCCGTTTGACGGTTCAGCTTATTTTCATTGTTGTTTCACTACTAATTGTGTCCACATAATACAACCATTCGCCGTCGGTCTGTTCTGTCTATGTAAACGTCACCGCAACTGGAAGTGAATTGGTAGACAACGTGAGAGACAGAATGGTCAGACGGCTATCTCAGCGAGTGGCAGAACACGTCCCAAACTCGTTAAAACAGCTCATGGCACAACGATCTGAAAAAGGCGAATCCGTTACTTGAAGCCCCTCATCATCCATTGCCAGACACCTCATGATAACAGGTCACTAGGTTGACCTAATTAGATCATTCGAAATATTGTTACGTCAAAAGAACTCGAAGCTACTGGCCTTTGGCGAAGCCATGTTGATCACAACTCACCAATCGGCGCTATGTGCACAGAAGTGGTTGAAGCAACCTATAGGGTTGCCCTGGTGGTGATGACATAATACGTGGTGTGATTGTATACGTGTCCATACCCTGTCTATCTCCGTTTGTGTGTCATATATAACCTGCATGCCTTACGTTTGCGACTGATGAGAGTGAACGAAATGTTAACATATCCCAACATGTCTTCTTTCTGCGCTGATGAGGGAATGACTGTGGTTGTCTGTTGACAAGAGGTACTGAAAGTATCATGTTTTAAGAGTTCATCTGCTTAGTGCCGATTCGAAAACACGCTCAACATATGTCAGGCATCTGTTTGTATAACTTTGTCTGATTTTCTGGATGATAGGTCAATAACTTTTTGGAAGGTAGGTAGGCTTTTGGTTTAATCAATTCTTATCTGCAAGAATTCGTTCCATCCACCCCTTTCTGTTACGCTGCATCCGATCCTAATAACTCTATTTTGTTGTACACATTTTCCATCATTAAAACATGGCTATTTCAACATCGTAAATTCATTTTCTTTCCCGCCTACTGGACATAAGTTTTTTGACCTGACCTTATCAGCGCACTGAACTTATGTTTACAACCCCCACAAGCCCTCTTTACAGCTTCTTCAACCTTCTCTAGGACCTTATCGTCATCATTCACTCACCATCACTCATTCATTCATCACTCATCCACGCATATGAATCCACTATCACGTGCACCGCTTTAGACGTGTGCTGTCTGACGTTTGTTCATTCAGAACATAAAAACAGACCCACTCGCGAAACAACACTTCAGGACCGGAGACACAAAGGACAAGCAAAATCTCCACTTCCGATGGAGTTAGTAATAAAAATCGGTCATGACACGAGTAGTATCACCCAATCACTGAAGCGGCATTGAGTCGCGCTAATTAGCTCGCTCGCCCGTAACAAGCGACGTGCATCGGAAACTCAGGATCTGGTGGATAGGAATTTCAGCATCTCGTACGAAGACGACTGGCGTAAACCTCAGACCATTTACGTATAAACAGTGATCATATAGACGTATATTGCTGGTAAAAAAAAAGGAATAGACATGATGGCATATGGCGTCTAGTTTGCACAGATCATGAATAGTCGAGGACAAAATAGACGATCAGGGACAGTCCGCATGTGTTAGTGGGCCTAAACCTAACATCAATAGGGGGGCCACTTGCACACTCAGCTGACAATGTTTCAAAATAATTGCGCTTGATTCTAGCTACCGATTATTTAGGCGACGTTTGTTCGGTCATTTATACGGGGCCAACCTGTCTGCTATCCGACATCAGTTGCGCAATAAACACAACCCATAGGGCTAAACTTGAAAAGAGCAGCGTTCTTGTGGTCATACAATGTAAACTCCTCAAAAGGGCCGTACCTGTCGGTCAGAGCAATCTTGCCTAGAAATATCTGACCATTCTCGATGGACAATATTGCAATGTCTTTGTGATCTAGGAATAGTTACCCATTCTTTCTATTTGAGCCGACAGCATCCAATGTACAGGCCAAATCATTACCACCTTGGACTCCGTGAATGTGCATGTAATCACCGAATAACTCACCTTTGAGTCTCTATACGAGTACTTTTCACTTAAATTCATGTGGCGAAATCGTGACTCCCCGGTCCACTTCCTACACTGAAATCGATCAATGAGTTTTGGGCTACGATGGTCAGCACGCCAAACACAATGCAATTGTACCGGATGGAGTGAAACTGAGATGGACGGATGAATGAATAGAGACCAGCAAAGGTCATGCAACTAATCGATATAGAAAAGTAATAATAACAACAACGAGTATATTTCTTTACTCTGGACGAGTGGATATTCAGTCCGTGCATATGGGCAAACGTTAAATGAGGTGTACAAGGGAGAGCCCAACTCCTGTGATGTCACGGCAGAGTCAACTGACAGAAGCCAACTCCTCCGTCCATCGTTTGTTCAACACTGCACAGCCTGACATCTTTGGAATGAATGTGCTGTTAACGTGCCGTCTCATCTCAATGCATTCACTCAGGACTCAGATAGTCCTACTTTAGAACCGGGTTGTTATGGCCTAAGCATTTAGGTTTGAACTTTTATGAGTTCACTTTTTCAGTTGTTTAAAACCAGCTTCTTACAGGTTGACAAGGGAGATGATGGAGGTAAAATGTAGTGCATTGAACTATTAACTGGTTTATAGTAAATACAACCCGACTTGGAACAAAATTGGGTTTAATTAGGCTGAACACCATTTACAATTAACAGTACAGTTAGGGTGCCTCTTCTCGAGGCGACCGGGTAACCTGAGTACTCCTAATAAGATAGTATGACTAAGCTTTTGTATACGATCATCCGGTCACGCCCAATGTGATGTCAGTGGCGCAATAGTCAACACAGTTGCCTCATGAAAGCATGGTCCTAGTTCAAATCCCGGTCGTGGTGAAGATATACACCCCTGACGAGCTGTAAAAAGAAGAAAACTCGAGTATGGTGCTTTTTCGAAAGTTTATGGGAATACGGAAGTCGCAGTCGATTGTGAGTAATGTTCAACTTGCCTTAACTAAACTTCCCTACCACTTATCGGCAACTTAGACTTAAATCACCAGAAGCATAAGACTAATCTCTACTCGAGAAAGAACTGGGCTCATAACAACCTTGGATTCAATAAGCTTTTTGCTGATACGCTCATACGCCACAGTGTTACCTAACCCTGGATGCGATCTGTACACCCACGAGTGATACAACATGCATCGGTGATGAAAACGTCTCATCACTGCCATCACACGAAAACTTATTTGAACGGTTTTTCAGTGCCGAAAATACCTTGCAAGTCGGTCACGCCTACACAGGGACGTACGCCAACTGGAGTAAATTCTTAGGTGCCTTACAATCCAAAACAGCAAACTTTGAGCTTCTCAAGCGCCTACCGTCATCGATCGCTGTGTCCACTTTGATCTGATTGGGCGATTTATCTAAGGAAGTTCGGTTGGACGTTGCCATCTCCGCCCATAACTGGCATCGAAAGCGCGTCCACTTGTACGTGGGTTGGACGCCCTGTGGTTGTATGCAAATTGGCCAAGTGTTTCAGCCGAGACGCTATGGGCGTTGGACACATTGGACACAACACCACAAATACTGGGGGCTTCATCCAGTGAAAATGCTGATTCGGGAATACTGTCATCCATCCCAAAAACCTTCATCTGCTATCTGATGAACAGTTCAATCACTCGAGAGTTTCAAAACAACCAGGAAGCCTATCTTGAAACTACAACACCACCTTCATCCAAGGAAAAGAAGGGGGGAGGTTAACGGCACCTAACCTGACATACGAGGGGGAGTCAAAAAGTAATGCCAGTGTTTTTAATTCTGGTGAAGTTTTTCATAAAATTACCTGAATTTTTTTCCAGTTATAAGTGATTATATCATTTACGTTATGTAATAGTTTTTTTCTTACTTTCCATATTTCTAGACTCACAGGGAAAATTCAAAATGGCTACCCCCGTAGAGTTGCGTCAAAAACAAAGAGCAATGATTAAATTCCTTGTTGCTGAGAGGGAAACCCCCATGAACATTCACAGACAATTAACAAATGTGTTTGAGGACAATACTGTAGACTATAGCAATGTATGTAAGTGGGTTCGTCGGTTGAAGGATTTGCCAATCCGCAAAGTCCTCCTTCTGCAAGACAATGCTCGATCACACACAAGCATCAAGACAAGGGAGACAATCGCCTCATTCGGGTGGACAACTTTACGGCATCCTCCATACTCACCAGATTTAGCGCTTTCACATTATCACCTCTTCGGCTGCACGGAAGAGGGTTTGAGAGGCAAACATTATTTCAGTGACGAGAAAGTGAAAACCACAGTGAAGAAGTGGCTCAAAGAACAGACAACAAAATTTTACGAGGCAGGGATACATGCGCTCATTCAAAGGTGGAACGTTGCTATTGAGCGTAACGGTGACTATGTTGAGAAGTAGGGATGTGATCCACAGAGGACCAGCTTTATTTTGATGTATAATACATGTTCCTGTGTTGGTAATTATACCTGTCCGAAATAAAATGGCATTACTTTTTGACTCCCCCTCGTATCATGCGAAGTAACTACCACAGACTCAGACACCAGCACACCGAGGGTAACGCCACATCAGTCGCGGTCTGTTGCGTGTCAGCCTGTGGTAGCGCTCACAGTAACTGAGAACAGTTCTGCAATGCTGGCCGATTGGGATACGTAGGAGAGGAATATTTAAAGTTTCCAAAGCATCTAGATTAGCTCAATGTTCCCATCTAGGGAATTTGATGGCTCCATAGAACTACGTGTACTGTCATCAAGTCTGCCGAAAGTCACCTTTTCCGGAGCTGCCGATTTACGTAAGCCACTGATATTCCTACGAGTTGTACGTAACAGGAGTATTTCAAATTGAAGACCACCCACATTTGGTCCCAGTCCTCGCATTCAGATAAGCGTTTCGGCCAGTTCTCATCTGAATGCGAAGATGGCGACCGAATGAGTGGTGTTCAATTTGAAATAATCTAAATCCCAAAAAGTCAATTCAAACAACAGGAATAATGGCTTATTTCGTTGTAGTGGTCGCAATTTTCGGGATGGCAGTTAGCGGACGATAGCGCATCATAGTCCCGTGTTCATCGGTTGAGACGACACGATTGCAACCAATCAGAAGGGTGCTTAATTCTTTGACGCCATCGGTCCGGCTACCGTCAAATAGGAATGCCCTTTCCGACTCAGGCATCCGGAAAACGTGCGCTGATTAGCGGCTGTCTATCTCTAACAAATTACTTCATATATTACCACCCATAAAACTTTTGTGATCGAGAAATAAGCGAAAACCGTAACTGCATTCACAGCTCCCGGTGTTCTGTTTCTAGTGAGTCGAAGCCAGTCTTGGCCTCGGGCTAGCCCATTATCTACCGGTAGTGCAATCAGTTTCAACACAGCATTCATACACGTCCTGAACAGGGCAAATACACCCACACAGAGCAGTCGTCTGAAACTCAAGGTATTGATAAGCGCAGGCTTAACATCACTATTGTGCTTAGTATGTCTGTCTTGGAAGCCCCTGATATGTGCACAAAAACATTGTGTAATCTGAACCAGTGGAATTCCAAACATCACCTGCTGATTTCTTAAACCTACTCGTGAATAGCGTGAATTGTCTCCTTGGACAAGCACACTTAGCTTCAACATGTGCGCTTTGGCTATTAGAAATCATTTTTCTAACGGAAAAATGACGAGGCAATCGCATGTAGTTCGGCCTTCTGTTCCTTCCCAGTTGCTTATGGAGATCGGTATTCGTTTTGATAGACGCCGGAACACCAAATCGAAATGAAGACAAACATCTGCATATGTAAAACCAAGCGAAGCAGTACAGAAGATACCATTGGCTTCACTTCAGGTAAAAACTAAATCCAAACCTCTTCGTCTTGTCACCATCTCAATAGGGGATAGAGACATCAAAACAAATCATAATGTGTCGACTCAATTTTTCCCACCTACTGAGTCTCCAGAAAGAGTTATCAACCACACCTACAATGGACAGTAAAACGATGACCTTGTACTGTTTGCTCACCGACGCCGCCTTGCTCTACAACAAAAAAAGCGAGGTGCGACTTACCTGCGTTGAATTCGACCCGTGCATAAAAGACATCGCAGAGATAAAGTGTATGGAGGACGACGACTTGTTCGCCCCTGACTTTTTACGTTCCGCAACGATAAGAAAGTTGACTACCTAAAGATGTAATGGGCATACGATATAGCATATTTAGATTTTTCAAATGGAACTCCACCCACACTTGACCGTAGCTTTCGCATTCAGATATGCCCTCCGGTAGGTCCACTTAGAAAGAAAGCACTAGACTCGAGCCTCATCACTGCTGCAGTTAGGTGTCATGTTCAACTTAAAGTAATCTAAATCCCCGAACTTTTACTAATTACTTCTAAAAATTTTGAATCAGTCCGGTAATTGGTAACTGTGACCTAAACTTTCGTATGCTCGACCATGGTGATCCACTGATAATCATCCACAAGTACTGCACGGAATACCAATTTCAGGTAACACGAGTTTTGATTATGGAAGAGTCTGGCCGCTCGAAGGTTGGTTTTACAGATTATATTAGTGCACTATAAGGTCATTTTGGACAGCTATATCTTACTGGTAAGTAGTGGCTTCGTACCTCGGCTGGTAGAGGGTTTGCCGCGTTTCGGTATGTTGTTTCTATCGCTAGTTTGAACCCAGTCGAAGTCCTGATTTTTCGCAAATGAGTCTCTTCTAAGCTATGTCTTAGGTTAAAATTCGTAAAGGATAGTGAAGCATACACCCTCCGATTGGCACTAACTGCTGAAAAGTGAGGCAAGTGATAAATGACTGGGTAGTTGGTGCACGCACTGTACAGACATTTCACATTTTGACTAAGCACTTGTTATTGTAATCGAAACAGACCAGACAGGACCTCTTTGGGCACGTTTGATGAAGTCGTCAATCTTTCTGTACAATAAGACGTGGAATAAGGCAAGCACATGTATACGACCGTGGCACATTTGCTGAATCACTTGGACATCTCCATTGCACTTGTATTTACACTCTTGTAGGCCAGTAGTTTGAGAGCTATTTTCGGCGTGGCACGGTTATACTCACAGCAATGAAACAATGGTTATCGATCTCGGGCATTGGACGAATAAGAAATTCATCTAGTTCACAGTGGAAAAATGCGTCCAAAATCGCCTGTCAAGTGAACACCACTCACACCAAGTTGTAGAACAAAATAATAAGACCAGACTCTCTTGGACAGAATGAATAACGATGGTATGAGGAGAATAGATATTTCAAGTTGAACATCACCCGCAATTGATCGTAGCTGTTGCATCCCCATAAGTTTTCCAGTTGGCCCCTTTCGAAAAGAAGCACTAGACTCGAGTTTCGCTTTCATTAGAGCTCGTCAGTAGTACATATCATCGCCACTGCCGGGACTTGAACCACGGACATGCTGATCATGAGGCAACCGTGTTTAACACTGCGCCATTGACCTCACGTTAGGCACGACCGAATTATCATATGTGAACGCTCAACCACTTTCGCCTGTGAGTAATAATCGGGTTGCCCGATCGTCTCGATATATATATATATATATATATATATATATATATATATAA
>LUCH01002868.1:0-48214 GCA_013368495.1 Paragonimus heterotremus
TAATAGGCGGAGCTGAAATATTTCACCGTCCAACCACCCAACATTCACACGAATGAAGAAGACGGAGATGACAGGCGGTACCCACCGTTTATTCGTGTGTATGAGGCAATTCAAAAATTGATTTTTTGATGATTTCAAACAAGCGTACAACTGAAGTTAACAAAACGATGGATACCAAAATGTATAAGCATGAATTATGAAATATAACTGACTTGTGGACACTACAAATATACATTAGAAAAATCATGAATCAACCGGTGTTGGCTGTAGCTACATGGTCGTAATCTGTGAGCGCAGTCAGTTGTACAAAGCGCACGCGATCGCTTATTTTGCTACAGATTTTAAGTGACGTATATCGACTACAACGGTCTAATGAGTCCTTCATATTGGTCAACTTCTACGCTATATCCCGGTACATCCTGATACCACTATGTCTTGTAACAGTGCAATTTTTCAAGACCAACAGCAGCTTTTTCAATCAACCTGCATACATTGCCCATTAGTAAACGGCCTATTGAAACTTGTTTTGGACAATAAGCAGAAATTTATTTCAATCGTCCCGATCAGTACAGGTTAAAACTTATGATGCATTGTACAGTTTACTGCGTTCACAGAAATGACCATGTAGCTACAGCCTACGCTAATTAGAAGCGATGAGAGCTGAGAAAATCTCACAAAGACGCAGGTTTGTGCGTATCCAGCGGAGACCGCATCAACCAACAGCGTGGTGGTTGGAATTAAGAATCTACGAAAAATTTGCAGTAATCAAGGAAAATGCGAATGAAAGGGAAAATCAATCTGTTCTACAGACATAAATAATTAGGAAAACAATAACGATGAATTGCGTCTGTGCGGTTCATGGTTGCACACGATACAAACATTACTAATCGACTAGTGCAGTGAATATGAACGACTTGGAACATAGACTGAACCAGTGAATTTGGTTGAATTGCGTCTATGCGGTTTATAATTGCAAACGATGCAAACGTTATTATTCACTGCAATAGTCGATTAGTAATGTTTGCATCGTTTGCAACCATAAACCACATAGACACAACTCAATCAAGTTCACTGGTTCAGTTTATGTTCCAGTTCGTTCCTATTCACTGCAATGGTCGATTACTAATGTTTGTATCGTGTGCAACCATAAACCGCATGGACACAATTCAACAAGGGTTGTTCAAACTTCGATTTTTATTGTTTTTACTTTTACACGAATATCGTTCTTCTTCGGTGCATATTCTATTTTCCAATCAATTTTCTGTTCGACTTTTCTTCTCATCATTGGCACTTGGAAAGGAAGAGTGGGAATAATTGCTAACCTTGCGTGTCTATAATTGTTTGTTGCGAATGATTTACCAGTGCCCCGTTGGCGCGGCATCCTAACCGGTTTAACTTCCGCACCACGGTGAGGAGGGGTTTGATTTTGCGGTGGATCTGAAATTGAAATTCGTTAGCGATTTTATTGAATATATACCTGATTGTTTCATTCCCTTATCCCGCAAAGTGGGCGACATTATTTGCACTTAGCTGCTGACGCTGGCCTCGAAGTACTGCTGGCATCGCGTGCAATGCAGCCTTTGATTGAAGAACGGCGTGAAGACGCAGTCCCAATGATACCATTGAGAGAAAAATTGACATTTGATCCAATTGTCAATACTTTGATCCTCCGCCGGCGACTCCCTCTGTCCACATTCTCCACAAATATCCGAGATCACTTCCGCAGCTGCTTCCGCTACTGCCACTGTGCTCAGTCGACACTACCAAAATGGTCTTGAAATGACATAGGTAAATCAACAGTGTTTATGCTCATGTTTTCAGTTCGAGAGAAGGCATCCTTCTGACGTATACTGCCCATTTATTGCGAGTATGAGCGAATGACGATCAGCGCATTTTGGACGCACATCCTTGATCCACAGGGTGCACAGAATTGACGGCATAGGATAGAGAGGAAACAGTGTCACAGGAGGGGGGTATACCAGATAGGGGGAACTAACCATTTCATTGTAGACGACGTGGTCACAGCTGGCGTATCCAATGTACTCTGGCTTGTGCTGTACGAAAGCCATAGCTGGCAGTCGCAAATAATGCTGTTGATGCTCATCTCCTTTTAAGGCTCCAAGTTACCGATGGTAACCCCGTGTGAGGCCGGATTAGACAGTTCAATGATCAGATCATTTGTTCACATTCCAGGCTTTGCTGCGATCGGCGAAAGCACCAAGCACGAAAGTGTTGGTTGTTGTGGACCTAATTAATTTACAAAGTACAGGTTATAACTGCAGCTCCGACGACTTGTAAGATCTAACACCATCAATGTGCAACTGGATGGTTACTTCATTAGCATTCATCAGTGATTCATTATGTGGCAAGCGTAAAAAGGCAGTTTGCAAACCGGTATCAAACAGGTATCAATTCCGACGGGTGACCAAGGGGTGTGCTCAACAAAGAACGAACGTCAGTTGGTATAGACTTTGCCAAAAGACTGATTACTCCCAACAACAGTATTGTAACTGTTCTCCTGAAAATCTCTTATTCTGATACACGTTTCTTTGAGTCACATGCAGTTGGCCTGTTTCATTGTGAACAGCGTCATCTAAAAGGTAGTAACATCGGGAATAACGCTTACTGTTTCACGGCGCTGTACTGAGGATACCACCTTCAAAGCGGTCACTGGAGTCCACTGCTAGCGTGCATTGCCGTTTTCAGCAATTGGCGGTTCTATTCGATGGCATTCGTATTTAATTCTCCTGTTTGTCGACTTCGACACATTTTCGAATTGCTATAATGAACTGCATTTAAACACTGTCGTACAGCACCATAAATAAAAGAACATCACATCACATCAGTTAAATATAACACAACTTCGCCGAACGCATCCGATACGCACTAGATTTGTTTATTAAGACATAAGCAAGCAATATCAAAAGAATTTTCAAAGACAAAGCATACACAACTATTTATATGTATGCGTTCATCTCGTTTTTTGTTTTTACACAAATGTATGCAGAGATAATGTACTAGTGGTTGAGAAACGACGTCTCAAAAAGAACAAATGCATAACCAACGATTCACCTCAATAATGAAAGCCCAGAGGTTTGCCAGCAGTCGGTGCATGTGTCTGTCAGAAGCAGTCCGCATCGACAGACTTCTCCGCCCGCAAACGAACAGGTCACTCAGCTCCGGTAACATCTACGCCATATGGACCAAAATATCCATCCGGTCGACAAAACTGCACATCTCGATTGTTCACCCTCACCTTGTATCATTGGGCTTTGTATAGTAAGATTTCGGAAAATTGACTCATCATCGCCATGACATCGTACGGCCGCCATGCATGGGTGACAGTATGTGGTTAATCACAATTCACCAGCCTGCTGACCTTGATTTGACCGCTTTTTATGTGGAATTTTCTGCTGATTGTGTTCATAGAGCGCGGAAACGCCGACATAATTCTATCCATGCATCACTCATGAACAAGAAATGCGTCAAGTGATTTTCATCATCTACGTTGAACTAGCTCTAACCGATTGTGTTAAGTTGAACATGCAAACGATCTAGGTAGTTAACCGTGTTTCTCTTCGTAAACAACCGGATGCGGAGATAACACACATTCTTCATCGTTGTCTTATTGTCGAAATGCTGGCGGATGTGTTGTGTACTGCTAAGGGGGGCAGTGCCGGTGAGCAGCCACGGCCGAATTTCTTTGATTTCTTCAGTTGTCAGACGACGTCTTGATGCTTCGTATTTGACAGCAATGACGTCGCAAGGATGGTTGTGAAGCGTGACGGATTTGATGATGCGAGAGTCTCCGTTGATGTTGTGGTTGAGGTTGGAATACGAGGAACATCCTGTCTGTTTGCTACTCTCTCTCGAATACCGGGAGATAAGTGCAAAACTTGTACCGTTGTCTCTTATGATCACCAAACGCAAGTTTTGTTGATCGGATGCAATATTCAGAGTCGGGTCGAACTTTGAAACGTTGAAGCTTCGCTTCAACTACATCAAAATTTTGGAATTTTCGTGGTAACACGATACTGCCAAAATGCTTCTGAAACAAAACTGGTAAATAGACAGTGTTCACGCTGATGCTTTCGGTTCGGGAGAAGGCGTCCTTTTGACATATGCTGCACACTTATTGCGAATACGAACCAATGTCAACCAATGGAGTGACGGCACCCATGACTGACCTACAAGCTGCATAAGATTGAACGGATATGGTGGAGAGGAAACCATGGTACAGGGTGGGAGTACACCGGGTAAGGACAAATAACCATGTGTCCGTAAGGGACATGGTACTGCACGGTTTTCGCAAAGGTCGGCTGTTGGGGTCATTCTATCAATGACAGTAAATGGGAATGCATGTCACTTATTGATGACATTTATAATGCGTTCGTGATTAATAATGCAGTTGGCCAAGGTAACATCACGAGGACTGATCTGAATAAAACATAGTATATCCGGATATCGTGTAACTTATTTTTTATCTGCCATCGCCAGATAGCTGCCGAAAGGGTTTGTCACTCTTGGATTGATAAATCAGATGTTCTGCACAGACCTCAACTGCATGAAACACTGCTTGAGTATACTAATCAAATGGTGCATAGTGGCTTGAAGGAAGTCATAATCTCATTTTAAGCATGCGGCCGTCAATATATTCCCTGACTGGAGCTCGTAAATTATAAGTTGCTGCTTGAAGCTGTTGATCTACATTTGCTTTGATTTTGTTGACTTCGCGGTTTCTTAATTTTGAAACATATTTTTCTAGCATTTTAACTTTTGAGTTGTTCTTTATCATGACAGCTGATAGCAGTCAACGTGTTCATGACAAGAAGCTTTACGAGCCACACCCTCGGACTTTTGTCAGACGAGGTTATTAATCATTACTCGAGACTTCTTTTTAGAGTCATTAGATTCTGTTAAGGGGATAGTCTCAAGACGTAGTTGAGGCCCCATTTAATTAAAACTTTTCTATACTCTTGATGTTATTGTTATCAGTAGTTACAGTAACCAGTAAGAGTGGTGCTACACCGTGCTCTCATTGGCTGTCTTTCAAATCAACGGACACCTGCTGAAAATCGAAGCAAATGGAACTATTTAATCCAAGTTATGTGTGTTCCAAGTCTTTAACCCATGTATTAACTGTTAAGACGGCTGAAAATCGCCTTGTTGGCAATAACCGATTTTACAAATTATTTATGCGTCTGTTAGGTTTTGTTGCAGAGTGAGAAGCATTTAGTATAGATGTGTCAAGATTCTATGTTGTCTGCCGTGCCTTCGGTAGGTTGAGCCTCGTAAGGAGCTGCTTCAAAGTAAACAGCAAGTGGACCTCAATATCATCATTATCAGTGACTTCGAGTTTGGCATCTAACGACCCGCATCAGCTTTTTTGCGTTGTAGACGATTCGTTCAGTTTCTGGGATGTTCATGTATCTTTCTAGCTTTTCACTCCATTTATGAAAATCCACCTCAAATGCTTAACCCCTCTAGGTTTGCCATGCTTCAGGCTTATTGTAATGGTACTAAAACAAGCAGCGTGTATGAAAACCAGCCTCGTACACGATTTAAAGGCCTAAACCCTCACAGCAACATATTGGTTTAAACAATTGTTCACTGTTTTATCGTTGATTGCGTGGTAGCCCCTCCATTGTAAACTAGCCCACTCTGACCTCTCCAAATTGTATATACCGGTCTAGCTACAGGTTCTCCGCCGAAGAAGCCCACATACAACGGACCATCAGTGTACCCTTAAAGACTTGCCTAAGTCTATACGGGGCAGTGAAAGCCGTAAGGAAGCTGTCTTGCTGATGACGCCTTACTTTCATTTGCAGCTCGGCTGTTTGTTTGCATGGTGTAGGCGCCTTGATGTTGTATGCTAGAATATAGACGTAGCCATTTTTAGTGGTTAGAATCCCTCCCTTTTCCATTTTTCTTCTCTTTTCCTATGCAGGGTTTGCCTTTTCTTCTTCTTCGTGGTTATATGACAGTTAAGCATCAGTGTGAACCATTGATGTATTGCTGTCTGTGATGATGATGATGATGAACGCGATCACTTACAATCCTGAGGTTCTGATTCGTTGACAAACGTGTCGAAGAGTCTTAGCCACAAAAGCGCATGCATACTTCTTACAAGGAGCCACTTCGAATGATCATTTGCACTACAGTAGTTGCATTACAGTAATTGAATGACTGGAATTGCATATCATCATGAGCATTCATGCAGGTTTACAAAAGCATTCGCCACACTTTAACTCCCACATGCGTCATACGCAATTGTTGGACCAGAGTCAGCTGTATTGTTGAAAATGCTTCAATTTACACGCAAAATAACATTAGACAGTGCTTGGTACTTCTCGCGACATTCACACTGTACGCCTCAAGCCGATGAGTATAGTCGCATATGGACGTGAGTTCTCTGTTGGCCTGATGTATAGTATACATAATTGAGGAAATTAAAAACGAGATGCCCGATTGCCTATAGCCGACATATTGCATGGTTGAACAGAATGTATGAAACATCAATAGGAGTAGACGTAAGTGCGCCACACAGTGCATCCTACTGCTCAATTATGACTTCGTTGAGAAGAAGCTATACACATGGAACTTTGTTCGTAAAACATATCATGCACTATATTTTTTTTACAACCTCATGGATTATGCGTATTTAAAAATATTGATATTCAGTTTGATTCGTATTATTCCAATAACTATAGAAGGTTGCGTACTGTTGTGCCGCTAACTTGCTACAAGCGGTAACTGATCTTGTTACAGAATTGTCAATAAATCTGGCAGAAAGGAACGTCCCCCCAAAAGCGTGGTAACTAGTAGACAACTCATATTGGCAATGGCAGCTTACTTATATCTTTTTCCGTGCGAGTATTGCTCACCATTTTTCTGAAACAAAGGGGCTGTTTTCTTGCCAAAGTATAAATACATCGTTTATAGAGTCACAAGTGAAAACGTATGAACTCATAGGATCTCACAGTAGAGAACGGTATGCATATGAATCAGTCTTTACAATCTGAATCTTGAAACCTTGTTTGTTAAGCGTTAAGAATTTGGTCATACAACACTTTGTCATTGAAAAACCATTGTTTTGTGGACGCTGAATATAGTCAATCTCATCAGAGGAAGTTATTGTCCTGTTTTGACACCTTACTTCACTGCCTCTAATATCATCTGAGTTCAGAGAGACTAATACAGACAGTGTCTCAACTTACAAACAACGGTGAACATTCAAAATCCTGCTAATTCCTCACTGCACCGATCATCTAACAGTCTAGCTCTTTTTGCCCGATCTGATGCAGACAGCAAGATGAATAGGTGAAAAATTGCCACTGCTGACCCTCTTCCGCCATTCTATTTAATTCGGTTCTCAGACCTCTTCCAACTGCCGTTTCTGGTGCTAACGCTACTGGTCCCACAAGCATAGTAACACTGTTCTGGAAAGTCCCATCTCCTACCGTCAAACCTGCAACCCCCTTGTCCGTTGGTTAGACCTATAATGCGTACTGATATAAATGATTTCAACGTTTGCAAACTTTGATGGGTTGGTCAGTAGGCCGGTCTTGCACGAACGTTTGACCTGTTGAGTGTTGACTTCGGCTGTGCTTCAACTACTAGGATACAGGATGGTAGTTATCGTATCTCACATCATTATTTGTCTAGTTGACACTGATTATACACTCTGATTGACTCCAGGACAGCCGATGCCGGTCAGGCTGGAGTAGGCGTGGTCCATAGCACAAAGTCCACAGCCGAATTAGCATTTTGGATTTTGTTCACAGTAGACTTCGTGTCGTTTGCTCAGCAGGGTCCACTGTGTCCAGGTCTAGGAATCAAATATTTAGAATTATCTTCACCGTCCGCATATACCTGAGATGACAACACTGGTCTCGGTGTCAAGAACGCCTTCTACACGAATCCGACCGCCCTTGTTACTCCGATACATAGCTCTTATGTAACCATTCTGGTTGGAGATGTGAACATCCATGTCAATTGCATGGATAGGGTTGAACCATAAGTTTCAAAACAACTTGTTTGTAATCAGTAAGCTGTTTTTAATTGGTAACGTCTCACTCCTGACACAGAAGCTTCTCTAGACCAGATGAACCAGTTAACATTTTGGTGATATTTAAGACAGGCTGGATGTAAGCAACCAAACGAAACCGAAGGTAACATGTCGCGCGTCAAATGTACGTAAGCAGTGACCAGTATTAGGTTCAATATATAATTATGGCTGATCGGCGGCTTGGTAGCAGCTAGACAGAAATGAAATCGGTATAATCTATCAGATAACCTGGTCGGAGGGCCAACGGCTTTTTGAGGGAAGTAGATAAGATAACCATAACTTAGATGGATTAGGATGATCTTTCATCCAACCAACAGTGCAAACCAATTCGATCGGTCTCAGACCGGTCGCCATGTGTCAGAAGGTTCAGCTCCGTTAGCCCTATTTACAGCGCAATTGGCACTCGCAGTTTCCATGGTTTCTGCAACCACCCGTACCTATATACTTTCAAGTTTTCATCAAGCCACGTCGACATATCCCATATCACCCTCGTGATCTGTGTCTACCACGTAACCAGCTGCTGCGGAATCTCTAACAGTGGCCCGGTACCGTAAATGATTTTGAAGTGCCTGTCTACTTCATGTTCAGTGTTCATCTACTCTAGCTCTAAGCTCTCACACCGTCTGTTTAATATAAAATTGCAAGACGTCTTTGAATCTTATTATGTATACGTAATGGGATCCCTGAGATGCACCTGGATTTCACGGAATGTCAACTATTTCCGAAAAATCATCTTGATATCTGCTTCGTTCAGGACGCTTGAAATAGTCTCTGATATCCCTTTCTTGAACGTAGTAAAGGCAGTTTTTTCCCATTCTCTCGGTTTCTTTGATAATGGATCGAGTATCCATCTGAATTATCTTTTAAGAATTGTTTGGAGTGAACACTTTATTATCGAGATCATCGCTCCTCTGTTTGCAACCTTTTTGTAAATCACACAAGTGCATAGATACCAGGCTTCATAGAAAACTGAACTCGCAATGCTACCATAAGTCTGTTTTGTGTGAGTGGATTAACATCCAGGTCTATTAAGTAGGTTTAGTGATAAACAATGTTTTTGAGGCTTTGTCCTATCTTGTGGATCAAACGGTCTAAAAATCGAAACTGATCGTTGCTAGTTCCTGGTGATATTGTCCATCTGAGTTTAAAATCTATCCGGTTCAGGTATTGTGAAACTTTTTCAGCAAGTTCTCGTTTCACAATCACAAACGCGTCGTCACCAAAACTTTAGTAGGCTTCTGGACTGACTCGGTGCTTTCAGCTGGTATGGTTCCACATATATATACGTACGCTAAAACAAAGGGTATTGCTTATCCCATGGCTGCTGTTTGTTTCTGAGTATATAATTTCAAATTCCATACAGAGTCGTTCATATAGAGGCACACGGATAACTCAGCTACTATCGCTGTACGCTACAGCTACATGGTTATTTTCTCCCTATTGGTATCCCCCCTCCCTGTGACACGGTCCTCCCCACCCCGTCAACCGTGTGCATCCCTGTGAGCAAATCAGGTGTTTCCTTAATTCGTAGGTCTAATTGCTATTCACTGCAATAGTCGAATAATACTGTTTGCACTATTTGCAACTATCAACCGTATAGACGTAATTCAACCAAGTTCACTGGTTCAGTCTATGTTCCAGTTGCTTACTGTTCACTGAAATAGTCGAGTAATAATGCTTGCACTATTTGCAACTTTCACGTTTAGGTAATCTCTAACTTTATCTGTTTCTCTAATTCGACCGAAATTCTGCTGCTTCCATCCGTTTTCATTGCCACGCGATTGGCTCACTTGAGCCGTATTATTCAGATATCCTCACCTTCCTGTGTTCCTGATTGGTGTAAATGATTCATTTGTGGTCACACATTGTGCTACATCCGTCACACCTTTCGCTCGAATTTTTACATATACGTTTGTGCATCGGTGTGTACCTAAGATTTAAACGTTTCTGGTTGGTGTACATGGTCCCTTTGGGTATGCACACAGCGTCATATGCTTTCTAATAGGAACCATGCACAATAATCCTGCGCCGCTACTATCTGCTTGACAGTTAGGTTCGTTTTTTCCCCAAAGGTGATGTCACATCGTAATAATTGTCGAGCTGTGTCTAACGTTGTTATTTGGGGCACATAAGGGAATACTGTTGCTACTTCGAAACTGACGAATACTTTATTATGCTGAACAGAAATCGAACTACTTCCGTATACAAAGTCATAAGAGATCTTAATAAACTGACTCGATTTCCCCGTCAGTGGTTGTGAACTTCTGGCCAAATACCCTAAAAACTCGTGTACTGAACAACCAGTCCCTCCAACATTGTATCTGAGAAGCGTATGAGCTGCATTCGTTTTTGAAAGTCTGTAAAGACGTGGGGTTAGCGGGAGGTTCCGGATGTAAACCCACGGTGAGGACATTTGCGGCCCTAACTCTCCAATGGCGGTACATTCAATGCCAGTCAGTGTAGGGTGCACCTAACGAACTGTACCATGTTTGTACAGAATTCCATACCACTACGACGTTTGATAAATGCGCTGAAAAAGGAAAACGCTATTGATGGTCTACTTATTTTTTGAGTGCTGTTAGAGTAGCTTTCACCATGGCAGAGAAATTTGGGTTGCATTCAAACTAATATGTGTATGTAAGGTTCAACGTACCGCATTGGACTAGCCAAGTCAAATCGAGTTGGAGTCCACGGGAACGAAGTCAATTCTCAGAATTGTCTAGTGAAAGTTTCAGTACTGTTTATCGCCTGAACTGGTAGTGTGAAAGTAATTATTCTCAGGAGTCAACCCAATGCGCATAGCACAGGTCGCAGCCATATCACACTCTTGCACACTAATCAACGCAGTCGCAAACGTATTGCGATTCTGTTAATCAACCTTTACAACCAATGGAAAAACATTTTAAAATCTACATTAACAATCGTATTGGCATCTAATACACTATATAAGACAAGCAATCACCTAACTTGAAAACTTTCCGACACGGAGAATCCGATGTTCTATTTGCAGATCCCACCTCATACTTGATACAAAACGACGTTCTGCACGATCACTGCTACTCATTAGTATGCAACGAACATCAGTATTGTGGTTTTTACAGATGTTAGCCAAACAGGTCATCAGATATTAATGTGTGGGACAAAAAGTTAGAAGTAGTTACGTATTATTCATTGCTCAATTATTATGCTATATCGTACCGATCACATCATTTAATATAAGTGTAAGTTAGGCAAAACTCTACCTGCAGGTTTTCAGAAAAAGCTTATCTCCAGAATAAAATCAATTGGACATATTAGCGTACTATAATTTAAACTTATATATATTCATATATAACAGTGAGTTAATAGCTGTTGAGAACTAAGACTTTTATGCATCAGCCTGCTAACGTGATAACAACAATGAACTGGCTTTAGCAGACATGGGCAGATGGCATTGAAATGGACTACATACCTAATGTGTATCGACCGACTGCAGCAAGCTTGGTCTAAAGATCGAGGCTACCTACTAGTATAGTGAGGATGAGCGATGGTAATATACCACTCACACGACTGCAATTCAGTAGTGGAACCACAGCATAAATTTTAACATCGAAGTTGCCGCAGGAGTGCAGCATTGCTCAAAATGATCCTTGCTACATAAATGAACTGAGGATTGACGTTCGTACCGTGTGTAAATGAGTGCTTTTGTTTGTTGTGCTGTTCAAGCGTTTAACCCATATGTTGCTTTCTTGAATAAGTAACTTTTGTGCTTTTCGTATTTTGGGTTCACAACACTAGTACACATCTCCACTATCGCTTAAGCATAACCAGAGATGGCCAACTACAGCATACTTATCAACTAACCTACAGTCATCTACTGTACAGACATTCAGAGGCTGCTTGAGCGAAACCTATTTGGTTGAGCAGACAGATCGAGGCCTTGAGGTATAGATAAAGTCGTTTACGAACAAATAAAACTCATGCGTACATAGTCTCACCCAATATATTTTGAGGACAAATTTTTCAGTTTTAGTAATGAGCCGTTAGCTGCAATATAATCGTTCCACTTTTTGCACAAGATTTTTGGGTGGTAACTGAGAACGCTATAAAACTGTGCTGGCAAGCAGCGGAGTATCACGGGTTAACAAAGGCACATATTGGATTAATACAAATACATTAGGAAGAGTTTCACTATAAAGGCATAGAGCGATCACTAGTGAACTCCAAGCAGCTGACACACAGAGTGTTAATAACTGTCGCATATCAACATTACTTTCTCACCTAGTCCATGGTCAGTAGTGGACTGTTCAGTTGAATTGATTGAAACCACCTCCCGATCATGTTGGAAGGTCAAATTGTATACATTTAGTTATTGAAGTCAAAGTTATCACTGATGAGATGCATGACTGTAGAGAGTGATTTTCTACGTAGATGAGACTGCGTAATATTTGTAACCTCGTGTTGTTTTTCTATCGCGTCATAGACTACTGCAACGAGGAGGAACGGTCAATTTTTCTCCTTGCATATACCTTCTTCTATTATTATGTTAGTTACCTAGTATTATTGTTAATTTGATATAAAGTTGCTAGGAGACGACTAGATTATACAACTCTTTCTGTTGAGAAACCTGTGCGATTTCGTTTCAATTAACCCCTGTCTGACGACGTTTCAGTCATTGCAGACCGTGCGATGTCGTCAAAGCATTGCAAATTTATCCCAGATGATATATCTACTAACATTGAACAATGGCCAGCGCATGCACTTGACACATCTTTCCCGTCGTCAAATGTCACCAAGACGCATAATAAGCCTTGGATGTTTGTTGACGCTGATACGAGTTAGTTTTTTGTTCTGTTTAACACTGTATAGAGACTCCAAGCGCACTTCGGAAGCCCAAGTTTCTGGATTACCTTGAAGGCCAGATCAGATATCAAGTTGAATCATTGAAAAAGTCGGACGTTGAAGGCAGACTTCAAGTATTTGCACACACTATTTCAATCAATATGGATTAACAAAAGGTTTATAAAGAAGCATTTCGAACCTTAATTTCTACCTTCAAAACATACCAACCCTTGTTTTCTCAAATTTACAAAGAATATGAAACCGCTTTTAATCATTACAAATCAGAGATGCAAAAATTGAGACCGGTTAAGGTATTTAAATTTATCTCCGAAACTCAGTTCGCATAACATTACCAGGAGTATCTTTGGACTATTACCCAAGAGTGTGATCAACGTGTAATAGCTTTACAGAAACGAGAAAAGCCAGGTTTGTTTATCATTTTGAACAATACAAATGATCTTGTTTATTTCTTTAGAAGTGGAACATCTGCGACATCAAATTGTTAAATTAAAAACCGTCATATCAGAACAAGCAGAAGAACAAGTGATGTTAAAAATGGAGGTAACTGAGATTGTATTTGAACATATTTTAGGATTTACACAGTGAAATAGTTATTGATATTCAACCGAGCGTTTAGTTGCGCAGTCAAAAGCCCTAAAAAATAGCCTGTATTTCTTGTACTGAATGGTACAAAAATATTACACATTGTTATATTAGCTACACTTTATGCTTGCGGTTTTCTGGTTTCGAGTGATGCGGAAATCACGCTATATTATCTCACAACTAATCCTACAAATTTTCATTGTTAATTAGACCGTAAAATTTTAACTAGATAAAAATAATGAACCGAGTTGGTATTGGTTATGAACTCTCACATAAATCTTGTAAGTGATGCGCACATTGATATAATGAAAGTGTTTGTGACGTAGAGGAAAAGTTTGAAGGAACATACGAAGAAGTAGATGACAAGGCTTAATAGAGAGATGGTAACATCAAAGTAAAGGGTGCAAAGGTTTCAGTTGAAGAAAATGTGAGTTGATGTGAAGCAGTTTGTGAATTTTAAATTTACAACTAGAACGCAATCTGACGTACAGTCCGATGACACTGCTTAATCGACAATGACAACCATCGAATAAATTATAATACTGAACAGTATAATCCTTTACAAAAAACTCGACTAATATGTGGTAAGGTGCCAAGATGAATTTTCAGTGCTACTACAAATATCGGATACAGAGAAAATCACATAGGCTTTGTCACTAAGACTTCTCGGACAAAACGGCGCTGAACTGAACGAGTATTCACGTCCGTCGAGTCCTTGAAATTCAGAGGTTTTTTAAAATCAAGTGTATGGGAGATGGCAGCATAGAAATCCACAGCACAATCGAATGTTTACAAAACACCTCATAATAGTCATCTAAGCGCTGTTTCTACAGGACTAGGTCGAAGTATCAGACTTCTTTTCATGCGGTGAGTAATTATCAAAATTAACTGGGCAAAAGATAAATGTCATCGTATTAAGTCGTGGTGACTATGATGATGATAATACTGATTTGAGAAAATGACAAAGAACCGGAACAAAAACGTCTAAGTTCAAAGGGTCCATTCTTGTAACAGAACCGCTGTCCTGATATTCACCTGTTTGGTTTCTGTTGCCCACGTATACCGTTTAGGTTAACAACATGGTCCGAAGCTTACAAACGTGAGTACAGAAACGGGGAAGAAGTTATACAGAGTTACACCAAAGTTTTCACGAAAATCTTTTCGGATCATCCTGAGTAAAACATAGTTTGATGAGATTTCACGCAGCATATCTGTATTTCGAAAAAGCAGAAGTCCATAATGTCAACAAACATTCTTTGATTGCCAGCACATATTTATCCAATGAACTTGTGCGATGGTCATCCAGAGTCCTTGTAATATTTACGTACACTGCAGTAAGAAGTAACTTTGAAAATCTATGGAAACAGAACCGCATGTAAAACTTGAAGAATATGCTAAATAAAAATCTACTAATGGCAATTAGAATTAAAAGATGCCAAATTATTCTACAAACATTCTGAATGTTTGTGAGTGTGTGGCAGAAACAGTTAGTGTTAGTGGGGTGTTTACTTGATGGACTTTAATGGGAATTCTTTCCAGATATCAGAACGATAGCAGCGGCAACTGTAAGGTTAAACTGGATTCAACTACTTGGACATTTTGGGTTTACAGTCAATATCAAAGTCTTATCGCGAGACATTTTGTTAAGTTTATCTCTGCTGTTTCTTAATTGTTGTCAAGCCTAAGCTTAACGAATTTTACAGAATCACGGTGCATATATATATATATATATATATATATACAATTAATGATCGTTATGTCGATGTTATCGATGAAAGTTTTTTCAATGATGGTGCTCGTATTAAACATCTGAATAAAATTATCAAAACAGAAAAACACCATCATCGAAGCATATGCAAAAATAGTGATTTTCGCATTGTTATACAAAAGTGGTTGTGTATTAACAGTTTCACTGCGGTAATCGAAAACAATTCATATGTAAGTGAAAAAGACATCTGTCCAAAAGAAATTCGCACAACTTAAAACGCATTCTGCCGTAATAACTTTCGAAGCGCCATTTCTGGGAAACAGTTGATGACGGTGTTGTTGGCAATCTTGTTTAAAGTGTTTCTCGAGGGAAAACCATATAACTACATTAAATGGCACCTAGAATTAGCATACGCGTGGTGCAACCCGAAAAGTTTTACATCACCTTGGACAGTGGTGAGCTTTAGAACGCTGGACTCGGTAAAGTTTCGGTTACTGATTTTGGCCCACTGAAAATGCCAAGCGACAAGTTTTCATGAACCACGCACAATCACATGCAACGGAATACAAAGTGTATTGCCAAACCACAACAGAACCAGAGGGTAGGATGAACTTCGCAAAATTCTACTGGGGGATATTTTCTTTGGAGACCTTTAGACAAAATTAGAAGAGCGTCTTTTCATATGTAAGCAGGCTATGGATAAGGTAGAAGAGATCACCAAGTACACACGAGGCCCACCGATGTGTTTGTAATCTGGAGTAACTAGAAGGGAGTACGAATTGTCGTGAATGCTAGATTGAAATTTAGAATAAACTAGAGTCTGATGTGCACAGCGGTGTATACATTAAAACACCGTGGAAAGTTGCTCGGAGGCGCATCTCCTAGTGAAGCACTCAAGGTGAATCATGTCAGTTGACCCAGTTTCGGGTGGATTGACCTGCACCATTTCACTGTGCCAGTCAGGTTGCCGCCGTGCAGACGAACGACTGCATGCTACCCGAATTGTAGTGTGATTCGTTCTAACGGCCTGAAAGCCATAAATGACCTTCTCATCTGATGTTTTGCATCTTGTCAGCCACGTCAATAGTGTATCGAGCATTGTTAACACAAATTTTGAGTGTGATGGTTTGGAGCTTCGTATTGGGTAGTAAAACAAGTTGACCTGTAATGTGGCGTACATGAGTAACGTGATTCAAACGTGGAGATTGGACTACAAAAGAACTAACAAGAAGAGTCATAGTCCATAAAGTTACATATCTGCTGATTGGCGTTTTACTTTACATAGTTTAGAGGTGAGAACAAGCAAGCTTCGGTGAATCTTGAAGCTCAGCCCACGCAGTTGCCGTCGTTTGAATTACATGCACATAGACTGTAAGCTGTACTGGAAGTCAGCTTCATAATATAAGAAGCTGATAAAACTGTACCACATGACTTCACTGGTTACGTGGTAGGAAGTCCATGTAACAACACGTTCTTCAGCTGGGAATTCATTGGACTTAGCTCGGTTGATGTTGTGAGGCTCTCTGTTAATCACCTACTAGTTAAAGGCACTTGCGTAATTCGTGAAAGATTTAATCTCAGCCTATCCGAAACTGACAGTGATTAGTTGTCATTAAGTTATCAACTGACATCCGTTGCTTGTGTGATTAGAATTCACTAGAGAGGTTACAGTTTACATAAGAGCAGCCGGAGGGCCGTTTCTTTTCAACAGAGTGAACATTTCGTGGCCCAGCTCCACTTAAAGACAAATCTAAATATTTGAAATATTGTTCTTTTAGTGACCACTCTTAATCTTATTTTCATCTTTTGGTCAGTAAATCGTAAGGGAAATTTTAGTTTATTCAACAAACACATGTCAACTACGCTCTACGGGAATGCATCGATGGTCTGTAGAGGTGTGTAACAGACATATATAATCATGAGTTGAGCAATGTTTGTCTTGAAATGAAAGACTTGAAAGATGTAGCTTAAGTCATGAACCCTAAGGCACGAACATACTCACATTAGATTCACCCTTGCCGCTATAAGCATTTGAAGGCAGAATGTTTGTTCGCTTTGTATCACGATTATAGTGGACGATTTTCTTATGATTTTGAAGAAACAACTAAATCTACACGTCATATTCCATTTCACTTAAATTTCACTTCACTTAAAGATCAACCACTTGGTATATTATTGGAAGAGTAAACAGGGTTATCAGAATAGTCTCGTTTACGGTTACGTAATTAGAAAGCTTGTAATAGATTCAAGTAGTATATGAATGCTGTTGGGAGACGAACTGTAAAAGAATGGGTGAACTAATGTACTGTGAAGAAATGATTACATCCGTCAGGCCGCATTAACGTGGATGAAGAGGTAGATATCGTCGACGAAGGTGAGTTTCCTGTCAGTTTTAACTGTTTGACAGTTTGTGATTTGTGAACTAAACAATAAGAACGAGTCGTACCTGCTATCTGTCTGAGATTTAGTAATGATAGAAGGAGAGGATTGATAAGCCCTCAAATAGCCGCGAAACCTAAACTACCATTTCCTAGATCAGATTACTGTGAAACGACTATATCTAAAAAAAATATATGGATTTGCTGATTAGTTCGCTTGAACGGAATTTTACCTCACCAGCGAGTGTCTATTCAGTGTTAGACAGGGGGAAAGGAACGTCACCAATATACACAAATACGGATTGGTCAGAACTCCGTTCTGAAACTATTGGGGCAGATATTCTTTCACTAAGGCAAAATCTACATTTTCCAATTCACTGATTTTCATGCCGCATATGTGCTTCCGTTTCGGATCTGGATTTCCAGTGCACAAGACAAAAATATTTCTATTTGAGTGTGCTGTGCCCTTTTACACGGTTCTGTCCAGTTGGCTGCCATTTTTTGTTGTGGATCTTTACCCGGTCAAGGCTGGTTACGCTGAGGGGTGACTCGTTCCATATCACACGTTGTTCGTGACCCATCCACTATTGGTTTTGACCATACCCTCAGCCGCATTAGGATATTTCATTGAGTGTTGGAAAAATTGCGTCTCCGATTTGGCCACCTACCACACTACGAGCTTGCAGTCTGTCCGAAGCGTATTCCAACTTGTTATCAGTGTTGTATGCTTGCAAATAGTGTTTACATACAACAGTGGCCTAAGTAAAACGACACAAGTCCGTATTGTGTCATGTCCACCTCCGGTATCTTCTCTGCAGAGCAGAAATGCGTGACACGGTAGTGAATTTCAGCGGCCAAGCAAGCCGACGTTGAAATGATTTAGAATTACTGTCTTTTTGTGAGTGTGACTAGAGTCACCTAGAAAAGACTTATTTATGTGATTCCTAGCAAACTCGTCGAGACGTTCATCCGGGATTGTAGGAGGTAGGTGAGGCAGTACGGCTACAACGGAATCGTGTGAGCTAAGATGACAAATGTTTCAAATTGAATATCACGTACTTTTGTTCATAGCAGTCGTATTAGAATAAACTGCCGGCCAGCTTTTTTTCTAAAAAAAGCACTAGTTTCTAGTTTCCCTGTTGTTGGAGCTAGTCACCAGTGCATATCCGAGCCACGATCAGGATTAGAACTTCGGTTACGCTTTCACGAAGCAACCCTGCTAACCATTGCGCCACTGACTTTGTGTCAGAGAGCCCGAATTGTCACATGTGAATGCCCAACCGCTCTGACTTGTGAGTGATGTTCAAATTGCCGATCGTTTCAATAGGTGGCACAACAAATTGTCGATAACGCCGTAGCAAGGATATGTACGACTGATTAGCCTTAACATCAACGAAACTCGAGTCTAATGTTTCTTCTCAAGAAGGAAGGTCTGTCCGAATGTAATTTCTGCAATCAGATGTGAGTGACGCTCAACTTGAAGCTAACCAAATCCCCAACTCCTCATCTAAAATATCACCTAGCAGGTTTGATGAGATCGGCGATATCGACCTATCTCGGAAATCCTAATCGCAGGGTTGTCGATTGAAGTCAACAGGCTTCAAAATGTTGTTTTATCAAGCGTCGGATTATGAAAATGTGATAAGAATAAGAAATAAGTCGTATATTTCCACAGTGTGTAGTGCTATGCGTAATATTTAGATCCGGCTTAATCTAACATCAATGACAAAAACCGAAACAGAAGGAAAGGCTTGGAATGGGTTCACACTTACTCGGTGACGTCTAAAAATGTGCCGAACAAAAACGAATGAAACCATCGAGTATTTTAAGTAATAACTGTTACGGTGCGAACGGTACGGCCTTGAGATACTTAGTGGAACCACAGGATCACTGGTCGCCACAGAAGTCACAGCGTCCAGTGACTGTGATATATAACGGTTTTAGTAGGCGCAATGCACTACGGATTTCTGACTCAAGTGGCTTTCAAAGTATCCTTATTCTGGTCCAAACGTTATTCTTTCTTTTCTATCACGATGCAAGCAACGTCGTACCTTAATCGTTTGACGTGGTTCTACTGTACACGTTCGTTCTTGCATGGTACGTTGCAGTGTGCAGAGTGAGCACACCGTCTGTAATCCACAATTGTGCACAGGTAATTCCGAGGAACAACTTGGCTGTTAGAAAGCCCCAACAGACGTCGTGGACCTTACTTCAAGCAGGCCACGGTGGCTAACCATTTTTTCCCAGCCAAATTTAAATTAACAGTCAAAATAAAACGTGTACGCCCTATTACTAACCCAATATAGGAACGTGTAGAAGCGATTAAAAAATTGAATTTTATTTCACCGTCTAATTTAGCTTATGCACTGAACAGCATCATGGATTAAGTGTATCGCTGCCTTAATTTCTGTGGTTCGTCATAGTAACAATAATGTAATCATTGTGGGTAATACTTTTACAAGCCAGTGCAGAGTAGTATTCCTTGTAATACTGTGTTTTGGATGAGACCCAATTGTGGATAATCTGGGCTTCGTCTGAACTCGAACCAGCGACAGAAACAGCATACCTAAACGCGGCAAGCGTCCCACTAGTTGTGAAAACGCCCCTTGGACAGTCAGTCTGCTGGAGCATTTGGTGAATTCCATATGACTTAGTGGATTGAGCAGATAGTTGAGACCCATTGTGACCCATTTGTGAAACTTCTCCTGGTGTTGTTTCGTAGCTCAGCGTTTTGGCATGCTGTTTCTCTCGCTGGTTCGACTCCAGCCGGAGCCCAGATTTTTCACAATTAGGTGTTACCTAAATTGTTTATCCTGCCATACTACTAATGAGCAATACTGTGTTTCTCACGCAGTGATGAAAATGCAATCGTTGTCTAGTTCCAATCATGAAGTTATTTTGATGGTTCGACTGGACTTCCGCTTCCATAGTAATGTAGAACTGTTGTTAGACAGGACAAGAACTGTGATGTGTGTGCCGAGTTTTTTAATTCTCATTAATAGGTAGAATAATTATTAAAGACCGGAGGTCATGGAAAACGGATCCCATTGTTATCGCTTTTCACACATTTTGTTGACCGGGTTTTAACGTTAGAAATACCTCTAGCATCGTTTGTTGAAATATATGGTTTCTCTTATTTAAGACAAAACTTGAACAAAGCTTAGTTAATAAATTGCTGGTATTTTTAACCACTTTGTAAAAATTGGAACATAACCTGTTCAATTTGAGTTTATGTTAACTGGAAATCACATTTTCCCCTAACAGATTGAACGACTGATCAAAGCACTAGAAGATGAGCATTGCCAATATCGACATGAATCCGATGCGAAACATTTACTTATAACCGAGATCAACGCACTACGAACTCACTATGACGAACTAGATGACCTAGCTCGGCAAACACAGGCAAAGAATAACGAAGTCGGTGATCCGACGCTTTTGAGGATAGCACTTGAGTTAGTGTTCCCAAGTTTCTTGATTACTTGTCTGTATTTTCAAAAACCACTTCACCTAATTTTTCGTAAGTACTTATTAATTAACCGAAGTGAACATAAGAAGGACTAAATCGCCAAATGTTGTGCAAAAGCATTTACAGCTAGGATTACAAACCTATTTGAAGTTGTAACAACATTCGAGTGGAATCTAGGGTGACTTAACTTAGATTTGCAACAAAGTAACAAAAACACACCTCTGGTGAGAAGATCTTACAATTTGTAAAATGACAGCGAACAATTCCAACTGTCTGAATATTATATCATGGGATAAAAAATCACACAGGAGCTCTTGCACCTTTTAATCCACATGGATTCAACAAGCGTAGTTTAACTAAACTACTCTGGATTCAGTTACACTTGCCAAACTTTTCTGAATGTTCATTAGCCAAATAACCGACTGCATAAGGTGAATACAACAACTTTATTTTGCTATGCCCGTCACGCTAGACGTCGGTCACATGATCTCTGATGTAAGTTGGTCATTTTCATTCATCCGTAAAGAACAGGTACTTGACCAGAAGGTACCGTGCTTCGAGTCGTTGCCCACGACTACAGTGATGCAGAATCTCCAAGAACAAAAACATCGAAAATGAGGTAAAATGAGGCTAAGCAGAACAGGAACTGTGGGCGCAGAGATGCTGTTGGTTGCTACAAGCTTTCTCTTGCTATTTTCTTGTCCTACTATACAATATTCAGTTATTTAAGTGATCATGAAATTCTCAACCGGACAGGCAACAGTCACTGACTTTAGTCAACAGAATAATCATGCTGATCTTACCTTCTTGACCATGTCATTACTTGACCGACCCGCAGTTCCGCTGGACTGTTGAGGGGCTCAGTACATGTTGCACACTGCGGTAATCACTCAACTGGCCTGTGGAGTGGATGCCTCAACCATCGCAGACAGTGCAGCCTAATTACTTAACTAAATGATCGTGTAGAGGTCTGTAATTCATTCAAATTCCAAGTCGTCGCTGTGTTATCTTCATTCGTCTATCATACTTTGAATGCATCGGCAATTTCATATTGAAATTAAATCCTTCTTCAGCAAGTGTACTTTGGATGCGGTACTTGATGGTGTGCTCAAGGAAGACCAAATCACACTGTACACTTTACCAACCGATAGCTCATATATTGACTGAACCGCCTTCATCGCGAAAATGCCACCCAGCTTTCTGAATTGAAACCATAATTCTCCAGTCTTATTTCCAAAGTCTCATTGAACGCAATTACTTATTTCGAAGCACTCCAGATTGGTGATTAGTTGGTCAACTAATCAGACTGTATAATGTACGACGGTTAGGTCATAAACTCCGCATACCAGCCAAACTTTTGTGGTACCGGAAGTTAGTGGTTGGGTAAGAGCATAGGTTGGTGAAACAATGACGTGGCCACCCTGACTGTTCTGTTGCGTGAAATAGGTAGGTTGGGGACTTTCCCATCAGTCCAATCATAGTCCCCGATGGCACTATGCTTCAGCAGTTAAGTTGCCTGATGCGTCACAGTGTCTGTTTTGCAATGTGCAAACAGCTGATAATCCAGTGACAAAATTCACCGTGGACTGTCTGTAAAGTACAGTTCATAAGAGAGGATACCGCAATAACAAACAGACACCGTTCGTGCTGAGCGTCATGTGACGTTCTAACCATGAACTTAGGCCTGGCTGCGCAAAGGTGGTTACTAGCAAGGATCCAGTCAAGTAAAGTCTCGTTCTTGTGTACGTAGATCAATTTCAGCAATTGCTCGGTCAGTGGCTCGAGTCGTATACTTTCCAGAAAAGTGCAGATTATTCGACCTATATAAATTGATTGACGGAGGTAGAAGATGTAGCTCAGCGCTAGAGTCTTAAAGCCACGTTTCAACAAGGTGGCAAATATTAGCGACAAAGATTTCAAGCGTACCTTCGAGAGTTACCTGTTTGTCTACCTACATCACTATTCGAATATTGAACGTGGCGAGTTTTAATTCGGTTTTTTTGGGGGGAAGTATGCATTTGTGCCGGAAAGGCAGCTATATTACCTTGAGGTGTGATACACCGAAACGGAGTCTGTACTCTCTGTGATCTGTGACTGAAATAATTTTCTGGCATATGTTTGAAAACACGCCCGTTTGGTCACCAGGTAGGGAAAAATTTAACAAACCAGGAGTGAATACGGGTGACTGTACTAGCGCGGCAGGTTGTGATGTGGCCGGTCGGTCACAACTAGGTCGGATGGTGCGAATACTGATATGAGACAGAATGTATAATTATTAATGAGCTTTCATATAGATTACACACAACCCACAATTGTTCGTGGCTCTCCCATTTCTATGGACTTTCCAGTCGGTCCCTTTTGAAAAGAGCGGCTCTCATTAGAGCTCGTCTGTAGTACATATTCTTTGCCACTGTCGGGACTAGAACTCCGGTCACGCTTTTCATGAGGCAACCGTGTTCATCACTGCGCCATTGACCTCACATTAGGCAGTGGCAAAGATATACACTACTGACGAGCTGTATTGAGGGCGAAACTCGAGTCTAGTGCCTCTTTTCGAAAGGGTTTGACTGGAAAGTCTATGGGGATCCGAGACCTGCGATCAGTTGCGGGTGATGTTCAATCTATATGAAAATCAAAATCCTCTACTACTCATCAGCATTAATAAGTCCACGATTCTGTGATCGGTATGTGGATAAGAGATTTCAAGATTACAAAGGGTGAATTTAGTGGGAAGGCTCTAGGTCTGGCCAAGAAACTCCAACCCCTCAGACGGTAGAACTAATGACGAAGTTTACATTGGCCGATATTTCGGTTTGTACACCCATCGATTCATTCATTGAGGATGTCCAGTGCCTCTTTTGACTGAGGCCGATCAGCCCTTCGAAGATGTCCACGGAAGACGGAGCTGGTGCAGTAGATCTACCCACTGAAAACTTATAGATCGACTAGTGTTTTTTGCGACGTTCCCCCCCCCCGGAGCCCAGTGTCAAAATTGGTTCAGACGTCCACTGGATGTGGTCTAACCATTTCATTAATAAACCTGGTGCATCTCTTTTGTTCGATGTAGTCGGTGACCACTGTAGTGGATTGTGCATCTTATTCAGCGTCTTTCCGCAAATGCCAGTGAACGACCATATTTGCACAATACTCGGGCAACAGGCCGTCCACCAGTTCGTGTGGTGCTGTTGTAGGATATCTGAATCCCTGTTGTGCTGGGTTTACATGCGCTACGTCGTAGTACCGCGAAGCAGACTGCGACATTCCAGGGGATGCTCGGTTGCCCGTATGTGAGTCCACCACAGTCACGGCTTGTTGGCCACGAGAACCTGTTTATTTCGCAATTAAGCTTTATCCGAAATGTCATTTCCAGATCCACAGCCTACGGACGTGATCAGTGGCATTGAACCAGCTCACCGGTTGGTCAGATATAAGTCATGCAAAACGTCATGTATCAACCTGATGTTTTATGACGACAAGTTAATCAATATATCACTACGTTCATTGAATTCATGCTCCACAGCGATGCAAAAACAATTTAACATTTTTAAGGACACCAATAATAGATGTCTATTTATTTAACAAACCAGCAGTGATAACGTTCCTACTCGATCAGCTTCGGCAGTGTGTATAAACTATTCATCTGTAGACTGTATAGTTAATTTTCATATGTAAGACGTTGAGAATTTTCCTATAAAACAAGTGAACTTAACAAAAGGTTTCCCACCCATTTACATTATTCTTAACATCACTCATTGTTTCCCAGGCAAGCCCGTAAAGCGCAATCTGAATCAGCATTTGAGTTGACGAAGATCAAGACCGAGTATGTGGAAGTGGTGCCTAAAAAACAATTTGAAAATCTACTGAAGCTTGGAAAAGATCAAGAAAACAAGATGAAGGAACAAGAGGAAAAATATGCGGAGCTCTCAGACATGCTAAAGTAGGTTCCATAGACAATATGATTAGTTTACAAAACAAATAAACCACAAAATTCAGTACTTTGATTTATGGTTTAAGCAGATGAAGTGAACTCACATTATGGATGTCCAGTTAGGAGTAGTCATTATGCCGTTAGGAGAAAAAAGCTGTCTATAATCGATAACTGCTAAATATGTTATGAAATAGAACAGTATAGCGTTTCTTTCAAAGATTTGTTCTATGTACTGGTATTTTTCAAAGATATCCTTGATGCAAATTGGAGGTCACCCTTAGTTGACGAGAGCTTCCGAAATCAGATATATATTTCAGCCGATTCGTTCCAAAGGGACTCACTGAAATGTAGTTCTACAAAATTAGAGACAATCAGTAGTGCATATCCTTACTACCGCTGAGCTTTTAACTTTTGTTCACGTCCTCTTGATGCAACCTGCCCTGAGAGCTGCGCTCAGCCAAACTTGAAATTATTCATTAGTATATATAGCTGAACGTTCAGATAGGAGAATTGGGTAATCCCCATGTGAAGCCAGTGGCAGAGTGTTCAACACGATTGTCTCATGAGGATGTGGGCTGAAATTCAAACTCCAGTTGTCGACGACTTTAACCAGAGCGAAACAACATTTCATGGCTTATTTTTAAAGGAGGTCGGCATTAAGGTCTATCTTGGCAAATAAACATCGATCAGTTTTTTAAATTTGTGTTCAGGTTGTACAAACCATTTTCATGAGTGCTTATCCATACATAGTTATATACGCATATGCGTTTACAAAGGAGAACGTGATTCTTGCTGTTCTGTATCCAACTAAACCCGCCGTTTTACCAAGTAGATTGCTGTGTTGACTATGCCAACCACTAGTAATATATAATTACGTCAAACCTAGTGGAATTTACTGGACCTACGGACCGAAGCCAAAAGAAAAATGAACAACAATTATTGTCACACGGTCGAAGAGAACGTACGATTTCGCACTAGTTCTGGTAGCGTCTGTAACCACAAGTGAACACCATTCTTACGAATCCTGCGAAACTAAGCTTCGACGTCGAACCGATGTCATACACTAACGGCCTAGATGTCGCTTTCATCCAAACCCTAGTTGTGCGAAATGGCCCATGCGCAGCAAGCAGTAAATTGACATCCATCATTCATAACTTTAGTGTGTTTGCTACAGCAAACTTACTTTATCGGTGTGAATAAAGCGATTGAATGAAACGCAAACATTAACCATATACGTATCCAACCTAAGCAACAAATCGTAGATGGCTGAAATTAACTGCCCTGTTTTTGCATTTCACCAACGCCTTATAGCCGGAATATTTCAGGATTAGTTAGCAGTTATAATTCCTTCCCTGTCTGTATTCAGTATATATGTTTTTATTTGACAGACACTGTGAGGCGCAGTTGACTGCAGCGGTGAATCAGAGAGACGAGTATCACAACTCCCTACTGTTGCTGAACAGGGCGTCAACTCCCAGGTAGATCAGTCCATGTTGTATTTAACTACTATCGTGTAAGAAGTAGTATGTCATATTTCAAATAAATTTGCTAGATTTTGAGTGATACCCCCGAACGTTTTTCGTGATCATTTCAACTAAAGATATATGGAACAAATGCATTTTTGTGCACTCTTTCAACTGATATTTGACATATTTTTTTAATAGCGGATCGTTTTCAAATACATGAAGTCATACGAAGGCGAGCAGGGAGACAGTACTTGCAGTGTTATATCCGTAAAAGATTATGGGGCAAGTGCACTATTATAGTTCAAAGTAACGGTTGGTCGAGTAACGTTGTCAGTAACAGAATGATATCACATTTAAGGTGAAAAGCGCGCAAAAAGGAATGGCTTACAGGGCATCGAGTATTTTGTTAATACACAGACTCGTCGAACACTATTCCAGATGAGCATAAAGCTGAGCCAATAATGAATATAAATGGCTGAACTCATGTCTTTGAAAACTTAAACATAAACAAACTTGGTGTAAAAACAGGATTGTATAGATTTAGTTATCAATTCTGATATCAGCACAAAAGGTCAACAGTTATAAACAAGTCGCTGTCCACCTTTTGGTAACTGCATCATTAAGACACATTGTTGTATATATTCCGCAATGCCTTGATTGGATATTCATAACGAATGCATTTCATATGTGTGTATACCATTAAACTAAGACACATATTGGAAATTTTCCGTGACTTTTGGAGAAAGAGACATCCTGAGATTTTCTCGGTAACTAATTTTGCATTTGTATAATTGGACGTAAATAATCCACTCGGTAGAAGTAACCGGCTGGACGGAATGAGAAAATGAGAGGCTGAATCAAGAGATTGTTTAAGAAACCCCGAAAGGTAGAGTTACCGTTACCGAGTTATCAGGTGTTTACTACTGGTGACAGGTTTAAAGAAGTGTGTTATGGTGACTGAGAGTAATCAAAACCTTAATACTTGGAACCGGGTGATTTACAAACAGAGAAACAAAAAGGTTTAGACACTTGATCGTCAAAATAAACTGAAATTTCTTACTAGTGTAGAGGACACAGCACAATTTCACCCCAGAGTACGGAACTGCAGATGCCTGTGTATAGATCTTGTAGCAGAACTTGGTAACCATTAGGATTAGCCTGGAAGGTATGGTTGAGTAAGTTCCCACAGGATTTTGACAGCAAATTGTTAGAATACAATCAAGTGGGATTCATCTATGACATTTCTAAAGTTTGGGCGCCGAGTGTCATTTCATCGGACACTACCTTCACTGAATCGTTCCAACACTTGAAAGTCAACTGTTAAAATATGAAGAAATTTACAGGAAAAGAGTATGACCATCAGGGAAGTATGAAGCCGGCTGAATGTGTCCGAACAGATTCAATTTTAGCACTAAGGTTCGCGTAGTCCGTGAAACCAATAACACCATTCTGGACGGTCAGATGAAGCGGACGAATCTCAATCTTTAGAATGTCAAAATAACGGCCGGAATATTAAATTTTATACGGTACCGAAGAAAGTGTACGAAATGTCAATTTTCTCTGTACACAAAGAGTGAGATTATAACGGTATATCTTAACGGTTTCAGCTAATAGCAAAGTACGCCTGATAGTTGGACGACAAAACACGGGAAAAATTTTGTCCACTTAGACATCTTACCATCTTTTCTTCAGGTATCGTGTGATAGAAAACTGGAAAACAGTGGTATTGTTGGTGACTAACCACTTTGGAATGTGTTTCGAATCACCTACCCCTGACTTAGCATTGATAAGCCATGAGTTTACTTTGTTGTTTTGCGTTATTGTTAATACTATTAACATCATTATTTTGGTGCTGTAATTTCGTTGTTTACATAAGTTTACTGCATTCTCCATCTTTTTGACGATACAAAAATCTCGTTTTAAATCCTTCCTATAGGCAACCGGTTAGCTTTTGCTTATTCCAGCCTGCATCAATGTTGGATCGATATTGTCTGCGTTGGTATTTCCTCATCCACCTTGTTTAAAATTTGGATCTATTAGGTTATGACGACATAGTCGAACGTTGACTAATTTACTCGCGGTCCTTGTGATATTCTTGTTGTAGTTCATGTTTAATTCATATTTCACGTCTGCTTGAATTAATGCATGCTTATTGATCAAAGTCCGTGTATTATAACCGATGGAGAAGGTCGGAATGTCTCTGTAAGGTAGATGTAGACTTGTGTGTTCTAAAATAACCCGGGGACATGATTAACTTAAACTCATTAAAACAACCAAACTTTAACGACTGAAAGACAGAGTACATAGACAGGGTTCAGAAACGTTCAATAAATACGCAAATATGGTTAGAAGCGATCGGAAATTCGAAGACAAATGTTGACCGCTTCCGGTTAATCCGTCCTGTCTTACCAAACAGACAAGTTTGTAGAGAAGAACGTAGCGCGTCTTCTTCAAGAAACTTCCACGATCTCCAGCAGTCAGTCGACAAACAGTTTATTCACTTGAACACAGGCATCAATACAACTGGAAACCAGATGACGGCGGTTGAAAGTTGCTCTCAAATGTCCCAACTGATTAATGAATTTCCTGACTGTCCTTTGAGAGTCAGTAACGTGGAGGGAAGCGTACATGCTGTGGCCCCCAAGTATCTCAGTGGTAGTTGTCTGGGGATTGATTCGCCCTGAACATGCAATGCCTGGTACCAGTGAATTGGTTACTAACGCGGATTACTATCTCAAAATTAAAACAATTCATCCTCACATTTTGAGATATTCATAGACTGGTTACACACGTTCAAACCAGCCAAACCGCATTGCCATGCTACCTTATTGTCATACGTACGAAACTACTTACCTTCATAGAGAATAACCATCTGAATACCACATTCAGTAAGACAAAAAGCACAATAGTTATATTAGAGGTTTATTTCACATTTCTGGGTGGCAGTCAAATGGATGTCAAAACCACTAACCAGCAATACAAATTTCAGCAGTTTTCTACACAACTGCTAGCACAATTAAGATGTCACAAGCGAGTGTTTGAAATGATTTGTCACCGAATCTATTCACAATATATGAAAGGTTAAATCATGTGTCTGTGTGAGTTGCCTTTCATTCTAAAACCACAGGACGAGAATTCAGTCTATCTGCACATAAACTGTTATACTCGACGACCTTCACAAGCTGCCAGATAATAGAAGCTAATTTCCTGCGCAACTGTGATTGAACCTACATCAGTAACACATGAAATCTGTTCGCAACCAGCCAGTGCCTAAGCACTTCCTTTGCTGCTGTTATACAGCCGTCCAGTACTTGTTTATCGTAAACCAGAATGGAGCACCTAAATAACTGATTTCGTGATGGTGGAGTCATCAGTACGATAAACAAAACCGACAGACTGTAGCCAAACGGTAAACATTGATAATGTGTTCCATACTGTTTACGAAGTTTCACCGAACCATCTCTCAGTTTATTTCACTCTGTTTATTGAACACAGTCAAACCGATTTTCACTCGATTACACAATCACAATATGTGATTCCATAAATCATCCATACCTAGCTTATAACATTCGTCACAAACAATGCATCCCTCTGATCAAACCCGAAATCTCTCCAGTGAATCTTATTCGGTGACAGAGCACATAATGAGCCATGCCCATAACGAAATTCTGTCATTCTGACAATCAACCACCTTGTTCAAATGCATATTTGTGAACGTTCATTTCACCTGATGAACAGTTCAGGAGAATAAGTGCTATTAACCTCATTTTTGTTCTCTGCGACCGCAGGGATATTGTTCAGAATTTTACTAAATTGGTGGGTTGTGACAAAACTCAAACTTTCGTTTCGCCACGCTATAACGTCAAACAGGAATGTTGACGAATTGTTTTCAACTCTGTTGGCCACAACCGATTAAACTAACAAGTTATGCACTTGTCAGTGCATACATGTTGGTAAGGGACCAAGACATTCAAAAGCTGTGAATGCATAAATATTGCAATCTAATGTATAGTGTCTTCTACAAAACGGCACAAGTGCAACGAGTTCATTCAAACCGAAGATCGATATAGGAAGCTCGGATAATGTACTTGTGTTGAAGTCACTGTTGCGGTATGCAGTGAATGAAACTGATCACAATAACCACTTGAAAATATTACCCAGATGGAGAGGTTCATCATCGTGCAGCATACACCTAGACGCTTATTCCAGTATTATCAGCAGGCTGTGAAGGAGTGAATAATATGTATATACATATAGTTACATTTAGTAAAAAATAGTGATAGGAAAATAACACTTACATCGACATGATCATCATCACCGTTGACAACGACATATTTGCAATTAGAAGGTGCGCCATTACAAACTATCTGTGCAATTAATTGGACAAATAAAGCAAAATTAAATAACCAAATTGAAGGGAAATGTACTTTAGCTATTGAGAGAAGGGATGAAGAGAACTTAAAACACAGTTCTAGAGGTTGTGTTTGAATACTCAAGGTAGGTATGCTAACATTAGGTAAGCAACAGGCAGTCAAAAACAGGCGAGTATTGTTTGTTGCTATGATGGCATTTATAGGGCGTCATCTACCTTCACTGAAGGTACTCGACTCGCAGATAGCTACACGATCATTTTGCTGTAACGATTTTGGATGGGTCACATGATATCATCCAACGAAGCGAACACTACCCTCAATCTCCAATTTAGTTGTGTGTTTTTAGTTCCGTTTGCTGAGTGGACAAAAAGACCACTGTTCCTAATAACTCGTTAAAGCCGGGTGTAAGAAATTTGCACGACAACGTTTTTGTGAACACACACACGTATAAACACTTAGTAAATTTGAGAAAAGCTACTCAGTTCACTTTTGAAAAAATTGCCCTATGATCGATAATTTTGAATTAATCACCGTATTTTGTTAGATTACCGTTATCTTACAATCAGTAACTCGTTTATCATAGATCGTAGCAAAATAAGCAAACACTTTTTGTTGGTCTGATTTGACCAATATTTGACCGTCAATGTCTGCTCTCGATCACTCGCATCGAGTGGCACTAACCAGCAAGCAAGGAAGAGGTTGATAAGCAGATACTTGGTTGTGACTGCCAGATGATTTGCTTTATTCAGTCTGTAAGTATGCACAGACCTAGATGGTTAGGACGTGTACTAAGGATGTCATATAGTCGTCTGTTATACCTAGCTTTCCTTGTCGATGGTATGATCGACTGAACTAAGCTGCGAGGTGGTCAGGACTTTGACCACTGTATTTCGGGTTCGTCTCCTGAGCTGGCGCCCTCCGATCTTACCAAATAGGTGGTTGGGGAAGTTAGGTGGAATTTCGGCCGATCCAGCTAGTGGGCATGATTGGTATAGTTGTCTGACCGAGTTGTCTTCAAACTAGCTACATTTAACGATAGGAAGCAGTGAAAGCCGGACGGAATCTGTCTTCCTGATGACGCCTTACTTCTAGGTATAGCTCGGTTGTTTGTTTGCAAGGTACAAGGTCCTGGATTTGAAGTGTTTTAATATAGATATTTAGAGTAGTTAGACCCTCTATCCCCCATTTTCAATTTATTGGCTATGTTTTACGTTTTTCTTCATGGTTGTATGGCATCCAATTATCTATGATGTCATTGTTGTCGTTGTTACTGTGGTTGTTGTTGATGTTGATGATAACGATCCCAGACAGTCCGTATCTGAACAGATCTACTGGACGTTGTTATGCGTTTGCGGATTGTATAGTCTGAGATCATAAATGACCATGTTGTTCAGCATGCTCCGCAGCACTTAACAGTCGTTCTTCTTGACGTGTCGAATGGAAGTGTATGACAAAGCCTGAGTAGTTTTTGTAACAGTGTTAGTGGCCATGGAACATTGTTGACAGGGCTGGAACCGCTGCCTATGTCGGATGTTCTGTGCCAGACGCTGTGTCCGGCTTTGATCAAATAAATATAACCACTTTTATTACTCAAAGTATCTCTTGAAATTTAGGGCAAAAATTATAATCGTCGGCAAACTTTGTATTTAGCATACAATACTTTAGGCAGATAACTGTCCTAAATGCGAATCTGACAAGTTCTAAGAGATAATTAAGTAGCATGTACGAACAAATACATTGGGAGTTTGCTGACGAATTTCCCGTAATGGTTCGGTTGAGTGAACAACTGTCGGTTTTGGACGAAGTCGTTCGGAATCCTACAAAATGCGCAAAATTTTGGAGATGAAGATCATCGAGATGTGGTTTACTGGTCAGAGCTCTGCATAAGGAGATTGTTGATACACTAATGTGGTTTACAAAAAGTAGAGGAACAAGGTTAACCGAAAGCAGTTATCGTAATCAACATTGACGATGTACATGAGAAATCACACACACACGATGATATTGTTCCTATCAGTCACTGTGTTTTCAGTTTTCGATCCCTTCATCTATCCCGCATCTTATCGATTGAGGTCCATGGTACACATATGACGACCATAGCCAGATGCATATGACTTGCAGTTAAGAAAATTACGATTAGCTGGATAGGAAGTAAATATTTCCATTTAGACGATGACTTATAATTCAAATCAACGCTTTCACAATAATCATTTAATTCACGAATTCGAATTACCCCGAAAAATAATGTGGATATTCAGGTACATTAAAAAACCAACTACAAATTGTCTGAAGCTATTAACAATGATCATCACAGTCATTATTCATTTTCAGCTTTGGAACTGTCACTCACTTCTGAAGTGATTACATTGTGGGATGTAGAGTACCGCTTGCATTTAGTTCATATATTTGAGAAGATGCGAAGCGGTGCTATTTGGTTTGAAGTTTAGGTTTGTGGACCACGGTCTCAAACCGATCAGATGTCTGAAAAATGTACGTGAGCATAGAGACTCAAATGATATTTGTACCTGTCAAGTTACTTCTATTCTGTTGAAGTGTTCGATTATCCGTTTTTGTTAATTTTATTACGATCCAGTACTTTAACGTGACTTAAAAAATTACTTCATACTTTCAAACCGCCGTTTGTAACAGTGGGTTCCATTGAACACCAGGTTTCCCACGAACTGAAGAATTGTGAATTTGTGAAGTCACAATAATGAACCACCTTATACCTGACACTCAGCATACTTTTGCTCTTACATACAGACCCGAGTGGAACGAGGTAGGAAGGAAACTGTCTTGTGGATTGACCAAATGGATTGAAGACACACGTGGCATGTCGTCCCAACAGAAGATGCATCATCTGGTTAACGAGCTCAGTCGAGGAACTCAGGATCAGATGGAACCGCGATTTTTCGAACCAAAAGCAAGTGGTGACCTTGATCGGCAGTGTGTCCTTGAAGGTTGAGAAACTGTAGATCGACACTCAACTTAATGCTACCATTCTGGTTCGCATGTTAATGCATGGCGATTAATACGATTTGTCATATTGCAAGGAATCCCTTCGATTTAGTTGGTGGATTTAACACAATCATTCATTGTGTGAAAATTTGTTAAAGATGTCAGTGCATTCAACGTTCTTATGTATTTGTAGCAGAATAATCATCAGAACTGTTGTCGGCTAACCGGAAATGATGTTAGCCACTATTCAGCACAGAAGGTTTAATATTAAGCGTGATACAGTCTAATCTAAGCAAATGTGATTTCATGTTCTATGGCCTCGGAAATTTATTCCAACGGATGCTTTTGATTAATCAAGACTAGCTGTTGTGTTGTTTCCAGGGTATCAATGATAGCGTTCCACGATTTCTGAGATATGAAGGAGGTCCGATTTTTGGCAGACAAATTCCACTCCGCGACTGTCTCATCGTAACACAAGAAATTTGGTCCCAACGAAAAAGTGAAGGTAAAATGAATGTTTTTTGATATTAAACCTTTTGTTCAGTAATTTACAAATTTGTGTTACCATTCAAGCCGTTCAAATAACTGTCCTATTGATTGAATGCAGGTTTATTCGGTAGGAGTCAGTAAATCCATTTCAAAATTTTATCAGATAAACTGTTGTAATCATTCATTCTTCATAATCTAAAGGCATTCATCTGAAGAAAAGGGAAAGTTTCATGGAATACTTCTGCTTCAGAGAATCCGTTACTGTGATTAGGGGACACTGCATTGAAAGAACAATAACATGTATGCACAGGCCAAGGGCACCTTTTTATAACCAATAACAATTGCTGATGTCTATTACTTCTCATCAACACTATACTACGACCTAGACAGTTGGTGCGCGATTCGGTCTCCTGAATTCCTTTGTCCCCGATTCTTTCTAACCCAAGATAGGCGGTAATCTGGGGGCAGCGTTATAAATATTGTAATGGACTCGGCTATAATAAATCACTACGAGTGTTAAGCGGCTATCGTTGTAGTGATCATTTTACGTTCATCTCTTTCATGACGTCTCCGGCTGGAGGATAATATAATATTCATTTCTTCACCATAGATCCTGTCACCGTCCAATGAACCATTGTTCATCAACTCACTTTATCCGTTAGGACGTTTGGTGTGGAACCATTTTATGAGGTGCATGTCCTATTTTTTGACAACGAGGGTTGCTGAATGCAAAACGCATCGGAGAGAAGGTCTGCTCTAACATCAACGTAGATGGTGACACAAGGTTCTGATGCGGATAAACGGAGATTAGTGAAAATAGTAAGCTACGATTGAACATATGTTCACGTAGGCCATCCACAGAGACGGATCAGTTTTTGTCGAACACTGTTCGAAAGATGCTGACTTTCTAAACCGTACCAGCATATAAACATTACTATTTTCTTCTTGCTCACTCTACTTACTCCACTGCAATTTTCCTCATTAAAACTGTCAATGAACGGATTTGGGTGATTAGTTAGTGTTTCACCAAGAATGTCAACACGTTGCTTACCATTCCTGGTACACGTTGTCTAACGTCCAACTCAGCGGCATGAGTTACCATGTGACAAAGTTCCCAGAGGCATATGAAATCAGCCACTAGTGATTGTGGTCATGGTTGTCACCAGATCTGGGGTCCTTGTTGCCCACCTGACATATGGATAAAACATCAGAAGATGTGACAGTTGATTGGATTCACCGATCTGACTAACGTCTCTGTTTGACTGAGTTGCCTGCAAAACAGGAATAATTAACGCGGTGGGGTTGTGCGTGTTGTAGGGCAGTTTTTTAAACACAAGCACACTTACGGTCGCGTAGAACTCGATTGTTTTTGCAAAGTACAAATACATTATTGCTGACTGTTTGTTTACATATATAGGGTTTTATGTATAAAGTCATATTTCCTCCATTTCTTTTTTCTCATGTTTTCGACCACAAAATAAAAGCACTCCAACAAGAGAGGTTAGCCTGCGAAATATTTTATACACTCTGAACACTTGTCCGCACCAGAGTTTAACGACAGGGTCAACCACTAGTATGACATTCTTGTTTCTGATAAGAGTTTGAAATGTTACGGAGATTGGACAGTTGGACAGGAAGCGAAAAAAGCTAAGTTCTTTGACATACCCGTCAACAAACACAGCTTACTTAAATGAGTCACATGATAAAACGGCTAAACTACTTCAAGGTCATAGTGACTAAAATATAATCTGCTCAGTACCGCGAATAGCAGTCTAGGTAGAAGATACAGCGTGTTACACTACAGAACTCCACCACCTTATACCTTTTCGAATGATCAGCAGAAATTCATCATAACTTACATGATGACAGGCAATTCTGAATTGATCCATGTTTATCTATTTGTTGAACGGTTTGATAAGTTTACGCTTGAACCTAAGCAAACAACACTGATAATCAATGTAATAATGGAAAGTAATTAATACAATGGGATGGTGACACGTGACATGTTTATGCTAATCATGTGGCTAACGGTTATATTTCATACTAAATCTACTTCAAATTTTTCCGAACCTTTAATGTAACATCCCAAACGTGACCATTGTTTAACAAAACGAGCTTTCGACGAGATAGTCTTCGAAATGAGCGTATGGTTCAGTCGTATTTATTATACACACCGATTCCTACAGAATCATACATCTTGAAATCTGAGAGTCAGTTTTTCTACTAAGACTCCGTACCGCCAGATGTACAAATATGTGTTGACCAAAAGTGAATTGTTCATCACATTAACGAAGGTCTCTCAGGCACACAGAAATAACATACCTGTGACTGTGTGTTGTCCGTTTCTAAGGAATAATGTTGTTCAGCCTACAAACTTTCTAATCTGTGTTGCTTACATTTCGGCTGAACATCTGATTCACCAGTTAATCAACCAAACCATAACTAACACAAACATATATGAAGCTGAATTCTAGGAGATGTTCACACCATGTTTTGTTATGTTATGATGTGTTACATTTGACAAAAGTAAAACGAGTATTCGCCTACGATCGATCTTTAAATCAATGCCTGATGTGAACCAGTACGAGGTTTTCGATTTTATTGGTGTTCATCGATGAATTCGGTTACCCTAACAGACAACATAGCTAGCGACACCCACGGCTTTAAATAACCAAAACGCATATTCATAAACCCTGATCATTTTACCCTAAGACTATTAGTGTGCATCAACAGTGCTCTAGAGTTGTCAAAATAACTCTACTAAGAACAGGGCAACTAAATGACAGTAAAAGATCTATTAAGTCAAAAGACTTCAACAGCCCACTCTCTAAATGATCTATAAGTGAACAAAGTATACGAGCGAAAAACTTTGTGGATACGCATATCCAAGTTCCTCGCTTTTCAATTAATCCACCAGGAGTCTTTGGGAGTCAGACGTCGGTCTCTGGCTCGACGGCGTATGTCACAGGTAAAGTGCAACGACAGCTTTATCATATCATAGTCATTTTGCAATATGGCCTCTTCGTGAATGCACTGCACCTGTTAGGTCATCACGTCTGTTTATTTTGGTGTGCACGAGATAGGATTGTAGTTGTCTGTTTTCTTCTCTCACGATTCTCTAAACGTATACGCGATCTGGATAAACGGCCACATTAGATGACAAGTTGATATACATAGTTGGTGACATCTTTTTCAGATTAGTTTGTCAGTGATCAAAACCAAAGGACGTCTGTACACATTACTCACTTTAAGTGGCTCGCCGTGACCCACTTATGGTCCCACCCACGTATGCAGTAAAAATCCGAAAGAATAGGATCAGGAGGTACGTAAGTTGAAACCCTTGTGATCCAGCTGGCCGATGCTAATTAGCCAAATGGTAGGTTAGTGGAAAAGCTAAGCTCTTATCACTCAACAACAAAAAACAGACCTCAGTGATGAGCTGTGAAGAAAAATACTAAAAGTATAATATACGAAGTAATTCAGTGTAGCAGTATATATAATTTAAATCCGGATAAAATGAGGGAGAACAACAAAGATTTAAAATTGATCCGAAAAAAACAAACATGACATTCACCGTACAATGCACCAGAAGAGCTGAAATTAAGAGCGGCAGAAGGCCAGCATGGCCTCGCTTTTAAAAAAGGAAAGCGAGTTATTAACCGAACGATAGAGGTTGTTGGTCGATACGGCGAAAGGTGAGTACAGCTGATATAATTCACGTGTGCCTAACGTGCTCTCTTTCTCATCACTGACAGTGTACTATGAGTACTCTGATGCCCTACCTATCCAAGATGACCCTCGCATTCATTGAAACACCATGTAGTCGTAAATACGACCCACGGCACCAGTAGTTTGTTAATGTACTGCGCGCTTGCAGTCACGGCCGTACAACTGTTGTTCGTTTAACCTTCTGGTACCTATCCGCATTGTATTACCCTAGACGGTTCAGTTCAAGTCGAAGTCCTCCCAAGATCTAAAATCGATATTTCAACGCGAAAGACTTATTTGGATAATACCCTGATATGGCAGCTTCTGACCACCAGGAGTCCCCTCACCCGCTTTGAGTTGCTCGTGCTCTTCGTCATTGCTCCAACAGACGTGTTCTAGCCAACAAAGCTGACTGAACGTCAACATGGTTGTAATCCCTTCAATGTCTCTTCGTCGAAGTACTTAAGTGTTCGGACTTCTATCCAAACACTGAGTACTTTAAATAAGCCTTAGACGTTGGAGATGGAAGTTGCCCAGTTATCAGACACTTCGTTGATACAATGTTTAAGTGGCACTGTTGTACGACAGCGTAGATAGCAACACTGCGCGAGAAACAATCAGTCTTTATGTTCAGCTTCAGGCTGCAGTTCTTCCAGACACGTCTTTCAAGACATCCGAAAGCAGCGCTTGTTTTCAACACAGGGGCTCGCACCTGGGGGTTCACGGACAGATTTGTTGACAGATTGCAACCCAAGTAGCAGAAGTTAGTGCAGTTATTCGCACTGTTCCCACTGGTGCGGATTTCAAATGTAAGCACAGCACCTCCGCCTGAAAAAGACTGGAAGAAAAAAACGCTTTATTTGCGTTAGTATCCAAACCAAAGTTTGAAACCGCCGTCACGAAAACAGAGACCAGTCGCTGAAGTTCCTCCTAGCTACGTGTAACTGATGCACTATCATCTGCAAACAACCGTATGCGCATGACAGATGCACGAAACTGGCTTGGGACGCCGAAACGTCAAACACCCAGCAAGCGGTCATCCGTGGAGTGTTTAACTTGAACACTCCTTTAAAAATTTTGAAGAGCGACCGTCTTTCATTGCGTTCAGACGAAAACTGAATAAAATTGGGGCTAGAATGCTAATCTGCTTCACGTCGATGACAATGTCGAAATCACCACAGGCCGATCCACACCAATGCACTTTAGTCTTCTTACACACACTCAACATTCTAATCAAACTGACGAACTTACCTGAGCATCCAAACTTACTAAACCATCCAGAATTTCACATGACCCACAGAATTAAACGCTTTGGTGGAATCAGTGATGACATTCAGCGGCAAGTTGCCTTCACGACAATTCTGGAGCTGTCACGCAAAGAAAACCATGTCGGTCACACTGCGACCTGCTCGGAATCCACACTGTCACGCGGAATCATTGGGCTCTAAAATTTCTGTGCGGAGTAGGTTCAACATGATTTTTGCTAGCACCTTTTCAGCGCAGCTCAGCAAACTGATTCCCAGATAACCGTCGTTGTTTTGCTTGTTACTGTTGCCCATAAATTGTTATGACGAAGATGTCATTGATCTGTTGGGCGACTGTTTGATGCACCCAGATAGACTGAAACAATTGGAACAACGTTCATTACCAAACTGGGTCGTCGTACTTCAGAATGCCCCCTGACTACGTATCTTCAACTGTAACCAACGAATCACTGCGCTTCTGTTAAATCTGAGAGGAGAGCAGGGGGTACCTTCATATCTTGTTAACACAACCTGTTCACAGTCACTCAGTCAATGATGGCCGGCCGGTCTGATAGGCCACCAAAGTGTTTGCGCCAAAGTTCTATGATAACCTCCGGTTGCGTGCAAGAAAAGCTCCAGTCCCCATTACTCATTGCTTCGGTAGGCTGAATGGATAAGCCAAAAATCACCTCAAGCGTTCCACAGAACTCTGCTTCCGACGGTCGAATCAGCCTTGCAGCAACTCATCTCGTTTTTTCCACCAGTTATCCACGACTCTGCGAAGTCCGTCGGTGAATTGACGTCGAATATCGCAGAACGTGGTTCATGTCTTTATTACCTGAGTCCATTGTGAAGACACCAAACGTTTCATTCTTCTCTCGTATCAGGACCGAGATAACTGCATGACTGTCGTTGGATGAGTTACGGGCAGTGACCTTGTTGATCGCTACTGTCGTCATTTTTTCCTAGAGGTTTTGTCATTTATCCACAGGAGCAAGGACTACCCGAGCGGTTTTGAGACGAACAGCAACTGCATGTTAAAACACCATCCTCGTCTCTGAGTTCTTCAGACGTATAATATTCAGTTTCTGCCATCGTCCCAATGGTTAACAGTAAACAGGCTTGTAAATGCGGTTAAAAATGTGGTCCCAACCAATATGTTACCCGTGCTACATTCAACCCCGTGCATCACTTGCAAGATACGTACTTCGCGAAAGTCACGCTTTTGCACAATCACACACTCAAACAAATGGTGATGACCACTCCATGGGTGAGTCCATCTTGTGATATCGCTTGCATCCAGATAGATGCGGGTGTTCGAGATAACCAACGTGCGAATAGCACATAGACAGATCGGACGATCAATGTTCTCATTCGCCGCGTCAACACCGTGGGGTCCGAGCACTCCTGGTCAGGATGTTGAAACTTGTCCAACGCGCGCGTTGAAGTCATCTAGAACAAAGTTGTTTACTCAGTGATATCAAGCAGATTTTGGCGGACAGTTGGTTATAGAACTGATCCTTTATAACATCAGTGTGACATACAGTTGGAATGTAAACACTGAGAAATGTGTAAGACCCACCTCGATCGAGTCGCTGGCTCATGAACAAGACTAGAGGGCTGATACCGTGCGATTTGCTTGTCGTCAACGGTTTAATGCGGTCAACGACTGCGAAACAGGCACTGTGTTCTCGAACATCTGTCAAGTAACCACTCCAGCGCCTGCTTCTCGAAGCACACTTTGGTATGCAAGCCATCCCCCATCCAAGGTTGTGACAAGGATATCGTAGTGGCTCATTTCCATGGCGGTCAGTATGGTGCGGTTTTCCGCCTGTTCAATGCTGTCTGGAACCGGTAGCGTGCGCACATTCCATGTCTAAACGGACAACATCTTGCGAATACAGGTGTCTCAGATTGATATATGTGACCTTGATTTGAGCCTCTGGTTCTAATTTGAACTTGGGAACAGAAAGAAATTCTTTTTTAGAAGTAGACCCCAACCGAAGGCTTGCACTAAAATCCTGACCTGCAAGATACAAGAAATAAAGGATTTCGCGGATGACTGACTAAAAGTCTGGCCCGCTTGATTGAGATTGGCCAACCCAAAGTGGAAAGCAATGAATGGGACACTGACAACTCATTCCGACCATTTCTGCGTGCAGTAGATGTTATGTAGCTGTATGGAGCATGTGAGAATTGATGCGGGTTTTTCGACCGAACAGGCAATGCCAACAGAACGAGTGAGACGAAATCCGACCTCATCCATAGCAAAGCACATCATGGAAACAGGTCACGTTGTTGACCCCGCCAATTCGTTTCAATCGGAATTCGAAGTTGTTTGCTTTCTCCTAAGCTATGCTAATCAATACTCGCCGTCCAGTCCTGTGTGTGCATAAACTGTCGACTCATGCAGTTTGTCTGCCCTGGAACTGATAACAGTCCCTGTTTTGTGTAAACCCAATCGTTGATTGTTTCTAATGTTGTTGCTATCCGCATGTCCTAAATATTCCAGTGTTTTACGTTCGTGACTGAAGTGAGCAAACGAAATTTTAACGTCTCGCGACGTGTCTTCTATCGTTATTGATGAAATCAAACAGGATGAAACACTGGCTTTCCTGGTCAACCACTGGGCGATCGAAGTGCTGTCTGGTTGAAAGTGTCTCTTGTAGAACCCCCCCCCTCTTGTACGTCGAAAACAGTAACGATGCGACTAGAAGTATTGTTCTGCTGTATACTCACAAGTTCGTGCCTCACTACGTAAGTATGCCCAAAAATCAGCAGTGCGACATTTAAACCTCCGAACATAACTGTTTTACGGTTGGTCGCACCCCTTTGACTCAGCTGACATGATTGAACCTGGAAACACAGAAGCCCCAGTTAACACAGCTGTGTGGGTCAAAACAACTCACAAGCTTGACCACCACACCAAGGTAACAGAAAAAACATTGGGACGTGATGCTAGCACATATAGTCTGTTGCCCAGTCGCGAAGCTACCTGTCTTCGGAATAAAATTCCGATACCCTCAGGTGAGTTGATCAGATTTGTGTGCATGAAAGAGTAAAATCGAAAACTTTCGGTGCAGCAGAGTTGACTAGAACGAGACTTGAATACTAATCCATAAGAATGACCGAAAAAAGACTACCCCAACGTTATAAGGCGATGTACTGTGACAGTGGCGGTTCATGTCTAGAATAAGGGTGACAGTTTCGATGTCGAGCTGTTTTTGCGTTGAAATGACTCTCACCACCGATCAGCATAATGGCGATAACTCGGTTCCTAGTATTCACAGCTGTGGAAGTGCCGAAAGCTGACAAACTGCGGTCATGTTCTTTCCTTTGTGAGTCCTAAATGGCATGCCCACATGCGGCAAATGCTCTACTGGCTGAGCTACGAAGCCACGTCGACAGCTCAGGTTCGAATTCAACCGAAGTTCAGATTTTCCGCAGTTGGGTCTCTTATGAATTATCGGATCTGCCATACTAGTTATCAGTAATACAATGTCAGTGCTGATCATTGCGTACTTACTAAAACTTTCTTGTTTGATAGTACTGATCAGTAGTGTGGGATTTTGGCTTTCATATGGATTGAAAATCACCCACAGTAGGTCAGAGCTGTCGCATTCCCATAGACATTCCAGTCGACCCCTTTCGAAAAGAAACACCAGACTCGAGTTTTGTTCTCATTAGAGCTCGTCAGTAGTGCACATCCTTTCCACTGCCGGGACTAGAACTCCGGCCCCGCTTTCAAGAGGCAACCGTGTTTACCACTGCACCAGTGACCTCACATTAGGCACGACCGAATTATCATATGTGAACACTCAACCACTTTCGCTTGTGAGTAATGATCAGGTTGCCCGATCGCCTCGAGAGGAGACACAGTAAGTGTCTCATCAGCACCAATCAACCTCTCGACTAGGACTTCTCTGCAAGTTGAAATCATGGAAATCAACTTTCTGGGCGATATTCTTAGTACTTATGAGTAGTAGGGGATTGTGGTTTTCAAACAGATTGTCTACTATTGTTTACGTTCCATTGCCTTCATCTCGGCCCTTTCTTTTGGATAGTTCGAGTATCCGGTTGATTCACGTTCAGAATGGGAGAGCGTTTACTGTGATTTTATCAACAGTACTGTATCAATTTTATTCATTTTAGTCGCCTTTTCTGACGTTCTTTTGGGCTTGGAGGACGCTGTTATTAACCCGACCATCCGGTTCAACGGTACGGGAATTGCCGATTACGGATTGCCGAGAAAAGCGTGCTGAATCGTTCGGGACGATTCAACAACGAGTATAAGGTTTTTCGAACGGTCTCCCAGGGGAAGGCTAATTATTTTGCCGCAATCTCATCGAATGAGGTTCATGGTGCACGAGACCATGATCTGCACTCATCCTGTGCCATTGAACACAGACTGGCTCTGAAGCGCTGCGCATCATACTCAACCACCTGATACAACAACTAAGCCTGGTTCGGGCTGGTTCCAGCCGATGATTTGAACATAATCTTAAGGACATTTTGGCATCTGGGTTTTCCAGTTCCATTAATTGAGCAATCCAGGGCTCATCAACTTGTTTAAGACTCCACGTATTGGCCTTTGCTTCTCTATGTTGATGAAAATCGCGCCCGCTGTTATGATACCGTCTCTGTACAGACCATATGACACGATCACCTTGTTACAAACTAGTTTGAGAAGGGAACGTATGGTCTTAGCCATCGTCAGCTGCACAGTGAAGTTGAACAAAATATCGTATTGTTTTCTAGATATGACGTACAATCCAACAGTACTACTTGCTGCACGTACTAATCGTTGGCACGATCACAGTATACACATTCTGTGTAATTGTTGCACAAGTCTGCACTCACGAAATACACATGAGCACAAAACACATTCCCTTAATTTCAAGATCCGTTCATAGTAATCTTACTGTCTACTTGATTTTTAGGCCAGACCAGCTCCAACCGGACACACTTCGAAGACATCCGTTGTTCACGTGACAACATTTGATGAATTCTTAGATGGGTTCTTCGCTCGGTTCTGTGGGATACCGCAGATGCGAATCGAATGGGCTTATGCATTTTATGAGGCGATCTCAAGGCATAAAGATTATTTCAGTTTGAATGAAGTAAGAAAAATTATAGACAATGAGGTAAGCTGTTCAGGATTTTTTATACATCTCGAATACACATTTCATTCTAGACGGATGAAGCGTGTCACTGGCACTTGCAAACCTGGCTGGAAACTGTTAAAGGACAAATTATACAAGGTATTATCGTGATCGATTGTCAAGTTTGCAACATTTCATGTAGCTATACAAATTGATAGCTTGGATAAGAAGTTGATTAACCGCGCGGATTTGAAATCCGCACTGAGTACAATAACCGGGCAGCAATTTCAGGTCCAGTTGGATCGGTTGGTTGATGAAGCATTCAATCTGTGTAAACGTTCATCAAAAGGACGAGTCAAGGAAACAGAAACTGCAGTGGAGCGAATGACCACAGCGAGCAGTGACAGAGACACGAATATTGACGAGGATGATATGGTTGATGTGAAGGAACTGTTCCTGACTGTAAGTAACTGTAAATAGAAATGAAAGTATCAAACTGTACGTTGTCAGCAGAAATGCAGGGCTTATCGATCGAGTTGAATTGCTCTATCTCTAGTCCTGAAATGTCAAATCGAGTCAACAGTACGCTTAATGTAACGCGAGAAGTGAATTTTAAACTTTTTACATGCCCACATTTGTAGTATCTAACAGCTTAAAATATTCAACGCGACGACATTTCAATTAGATCTCATCGGTTACTTCCGCACATTGTACAGTGGATGCAAGCAGTTGGGCCAAATCAATCCATTCATATCTGAAAATCAGTCAGTTGACCAGAAGGGAATCAGTAAGATATGGGAACTGCTACTACAACGGGATGGATGTTTTCGGGATGTGGGAAAAAGTACAAGGTTCTTCGACGATAAACCGGGGTGAACAAGTGATAAACAGTGGGGAAGCAAACAGGCAGTCACAGATCTACTGATCAATTGGTGAGAAATAGAGAGGGACATTAGGCTCCGGACATGCATTGGAAAGTTTTCATGCTGATCTTTTTTATGTGCGAGAACAAAATGTCAACGCAAATGGATATGTCGAGAGACAAAGTTAGGGACTGACCAAATTGATAGTCCGGATAAATTGCACAGCCTAGCCGGTTGAGAAAATGTAGCTGCGTTTGCTACTTAACACTCGATCGTCTGCGCGTTTGGCTACAAATTTGTGTTCTGGACGCGATATAGTGTACAAATAAGAATAGGGAAATTATTACACCCTGTAGAATATCAGAACCTGTGGTGAATGGCGAGCGCGCCTGACCGCCGAGTTGAATAAACTGGGCTTCGATTCGTTAGATAATCAAACGAATGGCCGATAGTTAAGATGTGAATGCCAGATTGGTTAGGACCTTGAAGCAACGTCTCACCAACGAAGCATCCAAACGGACGGGAATGGTGGGAGCATGTAGGGGGTGACTGCAAATCGTCTATCACGCCATGCACTCTTGATATCACAATTAACTAGTGTGAGCTAGACAAGTAACAGGTTAGTGTGTAAGGAAGAGGGCGAACACGACCATGTTCCCACTCATCTCCCAAGAAGGAGGCCTGACTGCTCACAATCTGTAACTAGTGAGACCAGGGAAGACGATAGCTAATCGAGTTCAACAGCATAGATGTAGTCTTGTTATCAACAAGGTAAATACAGTTAACAGAATGAAGGAGCGAATGACAATAATTTTTTGTGGACATCGTCCTACTCCTGCCACTTGCAATGCAGTTGCTAATATGAATACTCATGCCTGTTTCGTGTCGTTCTTTCTAAACTAGAGATTATTTTTGTAGTTTTGTCCTATATGTTTTCTCATGGTGGTGTGAGCATCGGCCACAGATGTATTGTTGTCGCTAATGATTGAAGTGGTCTGTTAAATAGGTTCCTTCAGGTTCGTACGGGTGACAGAACTGTTGGCCAGTCCGGATTTTGACCAGACGCAAAACCCGGAGTAGTAATCATCCAGCACACAGCGTAAATGTTATGAAGGCGTAAAAGATAATAGGTTTTTGTTGCAAGAGGCTGCAGACAATAGGACAGAGTTGATTAAGTCATTATTATTATTATTATTATCGTTATCCGTAATTCACTGATCATAAATCACTGTATGCTGGGGCATAAGGGGAATGTGTTCGATAGAGATATTCTTGTTGAAGCAGGCTGAAAATTTTTATCGATACACGATGGATTCTACCACGGACTAATTAGGTTCAAAGTAAGCATAATTTTTAGCATTTACACTATAATGGAAGCCGTCCTAAATCGTAAATTTAACTTAATGCATTTTTTACGGCGCAAAAAGCACAATAGAAATCATTACGCCAATTTATTAGTTAATTACGGTTTGTTTTCTGTTTCCTTTGCTAGCACTCGACGGAAGATTATAATTCGTTCCTGCGCGAATTGATTGCTTTGTATGAGGGAACAAAATCAGCGTTTATCGAAGAAATAAGCACAGAACTACAGAAAACTCTGTAAGTTAATTGATTTGATGTGAAAACGAACTCATCAGAAGCTCTCAGGAGGTAGGGTGAAAGAGTAAGTGTGAAAGACTTGGCTTCGGAGGTGCTGCGTTAGGACTTCGAACAGGAAAAAATAATTTTGTCCTTATCCATGTCACTCATCTATGCATAATAACTAGCATTCACAGTATAGTTGACTATACAACCCGTTACAGAATCAAATGGTCACTGAGAATTGTACGGTTAATACTATTACCTCATGTCGCATAGTGTGTATTGTTCGTACCTAGCTAGCTGAGATTGTAGCACATCACAGTAGTGCAAAACTATCGAACAACATTTACTCCTAATGAGCTAATAAGGATGAGAGAAAATTCAGCGGGAAAAACCTAGGGAGCAGCTCTTGAACAAACATTAGTTTCCTCCCTCATACACGTAGTCACACGACACTGGAGGACAAATAATTTTGGGAAAGTTATGTAGGAAATCAACATGTCAAACTAGGAACCTAAGCAGTCTGTGGCATGCGTCACACTGTCGTATCGATAACTCAAAGGACGGTATGCACTTATCTTGGTGACAAACGAAAGCAGCCAGTGAAGGTTGTTTAGATCTGCCACTTAGCATGTCACAGATAACCAAATGAGTCCGGAAGTCAAGACGTATCGGTATTCATTTCCTGACTAGTCCATGACTACACATAAAAGATATGGACCTTGAATGTATACACACGAGACACTCGGAGTCTATCAACTTGTGTCTGAGGCAAGAAAGAATTGATTGAAGGCGACGCTTGTGCCAGATGTCCCCACAGAAACTACTTTGTACAATAATAATTTGGGTGAGTTATCTAATTATACAAACGTTAGTTTGCGTCAGTCGTGAATTCAGTCAGAATCGTTTAAAGTAAACAGAAGTTTACGTTTCCACAATTTCGATCCGGATGACCCGGATGTATGGGAATGTGTGTTGTTGAGAAACTAATGAGACGATTGATGATACTCTGAGGTGTCTTTTGTGGATCACAAGCAAAGCAGTAATACTCATGTGAACACATTCGGGTAAATATTTATTGCAGTCTATCACGGTATCATCATCATCATCATCATCATCCGGTATCACAATTGTGAATCCTTGTTCGCAGAGTACGCCTTGCAGTGGCTGGCCTATGTTTTTGAATAAAATCCGAACAGTAAGTGCTGAAATATGCAAATATATTGGACCAGCGAATACACGATGGAATTAAGGAAAATCTTGGGGGTAATGTAATAATCGGGGCAAACCTCGATCCCAGTCACTTACGAAGAGTACATGGAGGGGATAGACTAAGGTGGTTAAACAGAGCGGAAGAGTTACTGTCGGGGAAGAACTCAATTCCTCGAAAATACCGTTTTATTTGCCATCGCAGTGGCCTAACTCACTACCGACTGTAGTGACCTTCATAGTCGG
>LUCH01002868.1:56383-75978 GCA_013368495.1 Paragonimus heterotremus
TCCACAGTAAGGCTTGGATACCTTGATGTTCCCGAAGGGATGGAGATCAAGCAGACCGCCGAAAACAACACGATGCTGTGGTCTCAGAACAGTTAAAATAAACGACGCGTAACAGACTATAGGAGCAGCATTTTATTTTTAGACATATCAACAAGCTTTTTTCAGATCATTTACAGTAAACAGCATGTCTTTCGGTTATGTGTTTTTGAGGTATTTGGGCAAGCACTTCATGAAGAGCACTGTACTCTCGGATAATATTTTGGCTAATAAACGCATTAGTACGGTGAGTTTATTTGAGTAGAGTACGGCAGACCCTAAGCAGTCCATGATTTGGTATGATATGATGGTATGAGGGTCAACCTCGACTGAATGTAACCGTCCTTCCAGGCTGATATCCAAAAGATACTAAGTGTCGCTGGCTAGAAACACCAACAGATAAGACCAAAAGTCTGTTTCGCATGGATTGACTTTTCTTTTGCTACCTCTTCTCCCATTCATCCTTATTTCTTAACGAGGCATGTCTCGCGGTTTTGCATTGGCGTTCAGTTTGGCCCTCGGATTTGTGCACAGTATGCACACGCACTGTCTCTGATTGCATTCCTGAATGAGACAAACCTGCGATGGTAGGGGATGACCATGCAGACTGCGCTGCATCAAACCAAGACTAATTCAAACACTTCCGTTCACGCTTCACAAACAAACAAAAAAGAATCTGCCACAACTGAACTCAGACTTTAATCCATAGCGAACATCGACGCAGTATTCAAACACAGCATATAAATAATGAACAAGCACTTTAATCACACCGACTTTTACGGCCGGCAGTGTAGAGATGCAAGTGAGAATTTATGACAACAGGAGATAGTTTAGCATCAGATACCACGTCTTTTTCTCATCGCCGTTCGTCACCTCATGGATCACATACGCTAACTGATCTTATTCTGAGTATCGTAACCTGAAAATACATCGTTTACAAATAAACAGGTGAATCGAACAGGTTGAACATGGAGCACAGTCATTTATGGTTAATTTCTCGAGGAGAACAGAATAGAGGATGAATCTAACAACGATTCCATACTCAAGGACACTATTACACACACACACACACAATGGGGATTCATTCATATTTACTTGTTATAACAAATATTATCACCATGATCGACACGATAAGACCGCATCATTTTTACTAACGTGTGCTCTGTAAACTATGCGCAAACGTGACGGTTAATACGCCATTATTTATTCCCATCTTAACGAAGTTAGTTTACCCTCTAAATGTCCGACTATAATGTTCGACAGGAGAAGAATGGAAGATCACTGATTCGCCAAGTAAACCTCAAAATCAAATCAAACAGACGTCACTATGAAACCTCAAGTTTTTGATGAAGCTGAAGCGTAGCAGCGCCGGATAGCTGTGTGTATATATGACACCACATAGGGTCACGAAATTCGAACAAAGTGGCAACGTGAGTGATGAGGAGTTAATGACAGAGACGGGGTACGGGACACGTACAAGATAACCGTTTTTGCAATTAGGCTTATGATGGTTTGTCATAAAAATGAGCTGTAAGTACATAAAACCAGTAAGCTTAGTTATGACAGGATGACTGGAACTCTGACCAGTGTTCGCTACAACGGTAAACAGTAAAACAGTAACTATAAAGGATGTAAGAAATATAAATTGAACATCATTCACGATCGGTTTCATATGTTGCAATCCCATAGACTTCGCAATCGGTCCCTTTCGAAAAGAAGCACGAAACTTGAGTTTTGCTCTTATTAAAGCTCGTCCACTACATCTACTACATAAATGGGTCATCTATAATGATTATTAACAAAGTTGTTGTCTGACCATCGTATGGTTAATCCCAACTGTTTATGATCCCAACTAATAACGCTCAAAGCAATAACCACCCTGTTGATATACTCATCATATGGATCACGGAATATATATTTATCATTTCATCACACAACACACTTGGAATTTGTCTGAAACACGCTAGCAAGTTGCCATGTTACTCACACGACCAGGGTATTTAGTAAGTTAATGGAAATAACTAGGCTGAAACACAGAAAGTTAAGTTAAAACACAATCACGAACTGATCAGGTTTACGAATCGGAGTAGAACTGTACATATAAACGTCGCCTTCGGACAATGACATCAAATACCATTTGTGATTGCAAAGTTTATTTATATTTTGGTAGTGACAAAGCTGATCTTCAACATTAGGATTGCCGGTTCATTTCCCGGCTACAACCACTGGAAGAAGCTCAACACTAAGTTTACTGGTCTCCACAAGAATGTCGTTCACGACGAAATTGGACAGGAAGGGAGAAATCGAACACTCCTGACGAACACCATTAAAAATGAGGTATGCCCGAGAAAGTTGTTCATAAACTCTTACCCTACTCGCAGAATGCACATACACCAATCTCAACAGATTCATGTATTTCCCTGGTACTCCCTTGCGGAGAAGACAGTTCCAGAGAGCGTTACGAGCAGCCAAACTGAAAGCAGCCCTTAGTACTAAAAAGACCACGACCATCGGCTATCCATAACAGATCCAAGATCCGTCGTTAAGTGAAAATATGATCGACGCACCCTCGACCGGACCGGAATCCTGACTGTTCTTCGCGTTTCTGACTTCCTCTGCGTTTAGAGAGCCGACGTAAAATGAAGCCAGTGAGTAAGTTGGACGCAACAGACACTAGACTGATGTCTCTGTGGTTGTCACATAAGCTTCGGACTCCGTTCACGAAAACGGGAACTATCGTTGATGTGCACCAATCATGAGGCACCTCGTCAGTTTCCCAAACCGTCTAGAGGAGTTTCATCAGTTCTGATATTAACCTCTCCTCACCCTCTTTGAAAAGAGATGAAGGGTGGATTTAGTCTAGAAGCCTTGTTACGCCTCAATAACTTAAGCTCCACGGCCACTTTTCCTTCTGATGGAGGGTCGTCGGGAACGAAATAACTGACCATTCGGGTCCCATCGCCCACATGATCCGGTTGAGGCCAGCTGAACTGCTCTTCAAAATGTTCAACCCACCTGTCAAGTCGGCGATTGATTGATCGGCGCGATTGACTAGTGACAAGTGGACCATCTTTTTCGCATATAGTCTCATTTGACGGCCAGAAAAACCACGAATCACGGGGGAAAAGCCTTCTGCTATTCCCAGATACAAAGGCTCGTTTCATCTCTTTCGACTGTTCAACCAAGTAGTGCTCACGGTCTTTGCGCAAGCTTTTAGTCAGCTTACGTTTAGGTTTTCGACAACCGTTACCATATTCAAAACCAAGTGAAATCGAGCGATGTTTGTTTATAAGGGTTACTGACATGACAAAAATCCAGTTCTGCTACAATTGCACAATTCCTTCGGAACATACCCCTTCACAACATGTTTTCATAGCTGCTGCTATTTATTACCAGTGTTCGTTATGTTTCCTCACCTGACGCGAACTGGGCAATTTGTTTACTAGTACGCTCGTTACACTCTTCTCGTTCGAATGTCAGTTAAGTGTCTTGCACTTACGTATGCACCAAGTCTGACAGCGCACAAGCGATTGGTCACTAACATCCAAACGAACAAACATTACTCTGCTCTGGAACTCGGTGCGATTTGCATTCCAGCATGACCATTAGGTTCACCTTCAACGTAAAATGTGCAAACTGTTTAGGTATATGACAGGGCAGGTGATATCCAATAAAGTGAAGGCATACACAAAAAGAAACCGAGTGCTCACTATAAAAGCGAAAGCACAGTTAAGCATGAGTTTACTACTGGTTACATGTGAACACTACCTATTACTACAAAACAAAGAGAAAGTGTTAGACTATACTAGGCAAGCAACAACAACCTAACTGAACGCTGGCATGATTTAATTACATCAAACGGCAGGAAATTCGACGATGAACACCAACTGGACAGGAAACACGACAACTCACCCGTCTACCTTGAACTGCCAGTAGGCTTCGTGTGTCACATCAGCATAGGTGAATTCACCAGTGTAATACTTCGGGTCCGTGCCTCCCAATAGCAGCTCTCCACCAATCGGATCCGAGGCGTTTCTGTGAAGGGAGACAAATAGTTCGGTTCGTTGTTATTATGAAACTTGTGGGGGTTATCAAGCAAGAACTTCGACAATCCAACTCCTGCTGCAATTGCATCAGTGTACATCGAAACAGTCCTGACGTCCTGTGAGCACGGTGGTTAATTGAATAAATATTATATGTTGGGTTCGAGAGGCGATTATTCCTGCCCAGATTTAGGCAGGCTGATAGCGAAAACTCTGTGGCACAAAAGTTACAACCCTAACGTTTATTTAACGGCATTGTATTACACTACTGGACTGCTTATCGGTTTAGCAAACACGTTCACAGGGGAACAACCACTAATACGTGGTTGAGTAGCAAACTCGTTAGACGTTCGGGAACACATCTGCGATTAGTGAACCGTGACGACAAGCTATACAAGTGTGGAAAACTTTCACAACAAACTCCTATCAGATTGGTAACAATTCAAACAACTACCGGTGCCCCATCTTTCACTGTCTTACCCACTTTAACTCTCAACCCCTCCCGACTTCCATTTCTGGTGATTACTTTGCATGTCCCACAACAGATATAACTAATCATAGTGACACTGTGAGTCCGATCACTCACCATTCGGCCCCAGGCCTCCCTCGTCTCTTGCTTATACCTGGAATGCGAATTAATATAAGAGCTTTTAACGTTCGCACTCTCAAACAGATAGGTCAACAGGCCGCTCTCGCGTAAACGTTAGACCTATTGAATGTCGACGTCAGCTGCATTCCGGAAACTAAAATCCAGGGCAATAATCAAAATATGGAACTAACAGCACCCGCACTATTTCCCCGACAGTGGCTATAAAATTCGGGTGACTCCACGGCTGCCGCTACCAGTCAAGCTGGAGTAGATATAGTCTTCAGCACGTCGGCTGGAGCCGCATTAGTGGATTAGATTCATTTTAACAGTAGACTTTAAGCCGTTCGCTTGGCAGGTTTTATTAGAGCCAGATCTAGAGACGAAACTTTCAGAAATCTTTTCATTATGTTTGCTTATGCCCCAACTGACTGCGGTGACAGTGGTGTCAAGGACGCCTTTTACTCGGATCTGGCCGCTTTCTTTCAATCGACACAAGGCGCCTGGGTCGGCCGAGTCTCGTTTAGGTGACAAGTTTGAGAAAGCATCACATCACACGGATAATGGCGGGTGACTGTTACAACTGTGTGCCGAACATAAGCTGGTTGTAGCCAGCACAAGTGTTTTAGGCATCGTGCACGTCACTGTTAGACTTGGCGCCCAGCTTCTCCGAATCCCGTCTGATCTCAGACAGACCACACAACTGTTAGTTATAGGTGGCATGGTTCTATTCAGGACTGCCGTTCTTATTTGGGAACGTACCTGGATTCAGATCATGCGTTGGTACGTTGTCGTTTCGTTTTTACCTTTGCTGGGCAACCACTCCACTGACGACTGGCTGTACTGTCAGTATAGCATAAGTACTAAACTAGCCTAGAAAGCAAGTTTAGCTGTTCTCACCCACAAGATCCTAATAACTGCTATATCCAGATCTCAGAGCCAGTAGTGTAACATGCGGCACGGGGGTTCATGGGTTAAACAAACAATGGATCACGGAGAAATACCTGGAGTTGTTGGAAGCTAAACGGTACAGTCCTCCTGACAGTTCACATTACAAGTTTAGGAGAGATATCCGTAGGAAACTGAAACGTAACCTAAACGCTGATCGTGTGGCTTGGCCAATGGAGAAAGTTAAAGAAATGAAAACCGCTTTTGCTTCAGGGAACCTTGAGAGATTGTTCAAGTTTACCGGTGCTACTGGTCCCAGGCGACCGTCTGTCAGTGAAGCTATCAGCGAGACAGATGGCACACTCACCTGTAATAAGCCCAGAAGGTTAGAACGGTGGGCGGAACACTTTGAGTCAATTAAACTGGCCTCCTGCTTCTGTGTTGCCGCCAGAAACTTGTAATGTAATACCATGGACGGTATATTTAGCACCCCCCACTAAGGAGGTCCGCAATTGTATTCAGGTTTTCAAACGTAATAGAGCTGTCGATACAGATTATCTCGTGCCGGCACTTTTCAAAGAAGGTAGAGAGGCGTTAATAGAGACATTGATTCAATTGTTTTAACTTGTGTAGACGACGGAGACCACCCCTCCGTGCTGGCGTCACTCGATAATTTTCCCTATATTCAAGAAGGGTCCGGGGCTCTTAAGCAAACCAAAGGGGAATTAGCTTGACTCTAGTCATGACAAAGGTTCTGTTATCCATTATACTTCGTCGACTCCCTGCAGCTCAGGATGCAAACATTGAAGAAGAACAGGCAGGGTTCCGTTCTGAGCGGGGATGCAATGGTCAAGTTTTCATTCTTCGCCAAATGCTGAAGCAGCGTCATAAGTGCCTCCAGCCGACAACTGCCATATTTCTGGATTTGAAAGGTGCACTTGATTCGTTGAATCGATATGCACCTTTAGACTCGCTTAAACGCAAGGGTGCTTCGAACAAGCTTGTGAGTGTGCTGTGGGCGCTTTATTGCCATACTTCTGTTTAAGTTAGTATACACAATGAACTAACAGTTTCAGCACCAGGAGCGACGTACGTCAAGATTGTCCACTTTCATCTTTTTTTTTAAATACAGTCATAGACGAAATGATGGAAGACTATCTGTGACACTCACAAGATGTCGGCGTAGACCTCCAGCCTGATGGAAGAATGACCGATCCCGATTATGCTGACGACGAAGTGCTGATGTTTCATACTTATCAAGTAGCACAAACAATGTTACATGCACCTTCACACCCCGCTAAGTACGTCGGAATGCGCTTTGCAGTCTCCACGTGCGAAGTGCCTCCGCAAGATTGCTGTGATCACGTAGATTTAACGTTAAGTAATGAAGAGATGGGGGTTGTTGATTGGTTTGTATACCTGGGAAGCTGCATCAGCGGTGGTGGTGGTGTAGAGAAGAAAATGGAAGCGCGTACCTCAGGCTAAAGTGCTATTCGCTAATCTAGGACACCTCTGGCGACAGAAAGGCGTATCTCTGAGGCTCAGGGGTCACGTATATTAGGCGACAGTGAGGACTGTACTACGCTTTGGCAATGAAACGTTACCGATCAGAAAAGAAGACGTGAAGCGTCTTCAAGTAGCTGACCGCCGATGCTTGTGATCAAACGCAGGCATCGGGTGGCACCAACGAATAAGCCACAAAAAGGTTAGGAAGTGGGTATTTGGTAGCGATTATCAAACGAATCCTTTTGTTCAGTCCTAACATTTGCACAGACTTAGATGGTTAGACCATGTACCAAGAAAGATAATTAGTCATCTGCAACATCCAGCAGTGTTCGACGATTATGCGGCCGAATGGTGTACAAACTGCGAAGTGGATAAACGATCTGGCGCACAGAAATGAAGTCGTTCACCACGAGGTTTACCACTGTATATCCGGTTCGTCTTCCGGGCTGAGGTCCTCGTGGCTCACATGGTCGATGGTAGGAAAACTGAGTTGAGATTGCGGATAATTAAGGTCGGTGACGTGGATGCTGTTGCTTGACTAGGTTACCTCTAACCTAAGTTCATTTAATGATGCGGGGGGAGTGAAGGCCGTAGGGAAACTGTCCTGACGATGACACCCTACCTTCACTTATAGCTCGGTTATTTGTCTGCAAGGCGCAAGCCCTTTGATATTGAATGTTCGAATATAGACGCAGTTATTTTCAACAGGTCCCTTCCTATCCATTTCTTTTGTCTACTCCCTTCTTGCACAAGCTTTGCTTTTTTCCTCATAGTTGTGTGATAGTCGAACATCAGTGAGACACACTGATATATTTGCTGTCTACGATGATGATTATGTAAGCAAACAGAAACAGTTCAGAGTTGCCTGTATTCTAAAAACTCAACTAGACCCCAAATGAGCGAAAGCAGGTAAACAAGGACCACTTCCAATCATTCACTGTTACCGGTTATCCACTAACTCGCCACAATCTGCTTGAATTACGTGTTTAACAGAGGTGAGGCTCTCGTTAGTCTCGTGCACAACGACTCTTATTTTGCTCACCTCCGCTCCGCAATGATAATCGCATTCAGCGGTATAGGTCCGCTTTCGACCAGACTGAGCGAGAAGGGATTCCAGTAGACACTGAATATTTTACAAGCCATCAGCGCGGAATTCTATTTCCTATTCCAAAACGCAACACAACGATGAGCATTGCACCCGACAAGCTCGAACATCAGGTGAACGGAAAACGTAATGAAGAGAGGTTACGAGTATTCACGCAAAACATAAGATTCCGGTTCGCGAAAATAAACTAATATTTACGTCAACATATCGCGTGATCGTAGGTGTCAGATAGTTTCCGTTGGGAGGAATAAATAAATCAAGACCCATTCTCATGTTTGTTGGTTGATCTAATGTAGCATGGACTGCCGCGTGGACTAAATGTACCTTGTTCCTGTGGTTAGGACATACCGCAAAATCAGTTACCATCCAGTTACTTCATTAGTTCTATTACTACCATTATTGCTATTGCTATTGGTACTATTGTTCGCAAGTCCTACGACAGAGTGAAGGTGAATTCAAGATTATGTCACAAGATGGATAGGTGGAACCAATTAAAATAAGACATATGGCACCACTTTACATTACATATGGTTTTGCATTGTTGTGGTTGTTCGTTGTGGTGATCCGTGAAGTATTCAGGTAATATTTTAAAAAACCTTTCAGAAAAGCATGCAAAACGACTTCTAAGGCACTGACAAAGAGTGTAAAATTCGTGCTACTAACTTCGGCTAATGACAACACTCTTCAGTGCCTCTAACCAGCGATGCTCAATATACCTTGAAAGCCAGCCAAGAATAGCCAGCAGAAACCAAATTTGATATCAGTTTCCTCATACTCTATCGTCAAATTACGGACTGCTCGCAGCACTATTTTACTCAACCATACTTACGGATTGCAAATTAAGCACGATACAGTAGACGCTGAGCTGCACGTATGAAGTGTATCCAAAACATTGTAACCGAAACGATACTACTCTGTCCCACACATACCGTCGAACATCAACACTGCTTATGTGTTTCTGTCATCACTCACGGACACAGTTCCGGTTATCGAGAGAAAACATCTTATCGACGCGGGGCTGGCCAGGTTTTGTAACCGTAGGGCAGTTCGGTGTGCAAAATCACGTACACCTTACCCCATAGCCAGGTGAATGTAACGCTGGTGCCAGGGGTGTTTTCCGGTTAGCGGATACCAAACGCACTTTAGTAATACATAGAGGGATTTCTGTTGCAACACTACGGTCAACTGCGATATGACCTCCAAGGCGAATATAACGGTTGACTGAATACATATTGTCACCAACCAGAATAAGTGCAGGCAAAAACCCCTGTCAGATTTGGGGAACTGTTTTGTATTCAGACAGGGGAAAGTACAAACTGTATCGTTACATCTCGATAGGCAAACGGGCTGACGCTTCTTTGATTGCGAGTGAACTGTCCCCGAAGGAGGTGAGATCATCCAACTCTGCCAAACCTTAAGCACAGTGATTCAGTTACACGTGAATCGTTAGCTTAGTCACATCCTACAAACGATAGAAGCGGCAGGCTAGTAGCCGGCGTATGAAGGCACTGACGCTGAAACTTGTTTATGTAGGGCGTCCCAGGCGTCCTAAGTGACGTCCAAATTAAAACGAATTTTTTGGTCGAGGACGCTGTCGAATACGGTGAAGAATAAAAGTCAATGGCAATCGTGTTGTAGATTTCTATATGCACCGGTGTAACTTTTTTACCACTCTACATCCTTTTCATTCTTTGATTTACCCAACTCGTTTTCTTTCCACATATTTTGACACGTCCGTCACTCCATGTGGTTTCTACGTGTTAACTATATAATGCCTAAGTCGATTAACTGTTTGTAGAGAGACATTCGGCAGAATCATTTAACTCTATTACTGGACCGACTACAGCAAAATTCTGGTGTTTAAAGACAGTAATCTGATTGCGGAGTTTGATGAACATTGTCGCGCAAAAGTGGACGATGTTCTGCGGAACCTTCAATTTGATGACTCCTAATACCAAATAACACGGATGTTCACTATCATCATCATAGACAGCAATACAACAGTGGTTCACATTGATGCTTAACTGCCACACAATCAGGAAGAAGAAAAAGCAAACTGTGTAAAGAAAGGGAGAAGAAAAAAGAAGGGGATGGGAAGGGACCTAAATACTAAAAATAGCTAAGAACATTCAACATCAAGGTGCCTACACCTTGCAAGCAGACGACCGAACTGGATGTCCATCCTGAAGAAACATGTAGGATCTCAGTGACTCAGGCGTAATAGCATACAAATGACATTTGTTTAAAATTTCCATACTGACTTCGCCCGTTAATCACTATATTGTCGTTGTTTCGTTTTATGAATGAAGGTAATCAAAAATTTTCCAAAAAATAAAGATAACGATAAACATACGAGGAAAGTATCAATGTGGAAGTGAAATTTTCAAGTAATCGCAACAGAACAAAGAAAATCGAAGTGATGTGCACTTTTGCTCTTGAAGTGCTCTTCCATCAGTTATAAAACGCAAAATATAGCTAATGGCAAAGAGTAAATAGTTCAGTAATACATACCGGTCCAGGTAGAACGAAAACACCGGTTCAGAAACAAGGCCTTGGGCGATCATGTTGTCAAACAACGGAGTGACGCCATCCACAGAGATGGATTTGAATCCCATGCCGAGAATTCCGTCAAAATGTGCCATCACAAAGACTAGACCCGGCTCATTGATAGCTTCACCGAAGGTTTGGTTCTTGACAACTACAGTACTCAACTGAATCATCAATCAGATTAAAAGAAGACTTACAGAAATATGATCAGTACTAAGAACACCAGAGACGCTTCCTGTCCCGTATTGAATGCTGAAACTTGTCTCGTTCACCCTGTAGGTAGAAGATTTCGAACGATCGTATTTGTAATGCAACCAACAAGCAATATTAAATGTGCTGCAACGTTTAGAGGGAACCCAGAGATTAGAAGATCCAGTGTCGAAAACAACCCTAAATTTCTGTGGCGGTGTGCCAATATATATGGTACCGTAATACTGCGCCTGAAGAAAATATGAATGGATTATGAACCACTTGTTACATCAAGATAATTGTTGAGTAGCTCCGGGATACTTCCATTTGATTCCTTTATTGGCGACAACCAATCCTTCAGTTTCCAAACGGGCGAATCAACATCAAACAATCGACGACGAACATTCTCGAAAGGAAACAGAGGAATTCTATTTTTGGAGGAATATTTTCTAGTTATTTTACCTTATAAGACCACAGTCACATATGACGGGTAGGATAAGAATGGTGGACAGTATGCGGTTCATTAATGGCAGATGTTCACAATCAGAAAACGAATCTGGACAACCTATTAGAGGAGATAATTGATTAGAACACTTGACAAATACTATTAAGGAGAAACAGGTGGGAAATACCATGGAAAAATGAATACTCTAAAGGAAACTCAGCACTGTGGTGCACTGCCACACGTTTTGAACGGTAAGCATGGTAAATACGGTTAAGGTATTTACAATTGAGCAAAAATAGACAAACCAGTCAGTTTTTAGAGACCACCTGGTTGACAAAAACATACAGTAAAGTAAACATGTTCACAAAACTATCGTTTATTTGTGTGCAGAAAAAACAATAACTTAATGATAATGACTCTACTTGCCAATCGGAAATCGCTAGTTGGGACTTCGATTTGTGAAAATATTTCCGCTGTCTTGTTTTTGGTGGTTAGACAAGGGTTAGGCTATATGTAATACAGCAACAAAAGTACTGTATTTTAAAAGTCGACTATAGTTCAACTACCTCGGATTTATAAACGGAAAATCTATACAGCTGTTTGGATTACTGGTTACTTACAATAACACTCGCCATAAATGCTCGATTACCTATCTATTTGCTTCTGTAGTAAGATGTAAGAAAGATGAAAAGTAATCAAGGTAATCAAAGTGATGTTTGTAGACGTAATTTTCTAGGCCAGAAGTAACTCAGGTATCTCTAAAAGCAAAACAGGGTAATTGAAGTTTGAGTCGACGAATACCGTATTCATACATATACAAACAGCAATCACCGTCATAAGGTTTATTCTGGCTCGACTCGTTACTCCTCACAGGAGTGACGAGGAATATCCTGAAAGAACAAGCTCATGACGAAAACAAAACATATAGTCAAAATAAAACCAACTGGAAGAATCAGTAAAAATGAGCACCGGCAGGGTTCAACCGAACAGCGTTGTATAGCCACATCCTTTTGCCAACTTTCAGAGGGGTTCTAAATATTTCTTTTCATGGCGGTCCCTCTGGTACCTGCGAGAGATTTCCAAATGTGCTCGTGTCATTTGATAGGTCCGTCGAAGTCTATCTAGCAGGTTGCTTAGGTACTTTGCAACTGCTTAGTAAGTGACAACCGAACATCTAAGGGTAACCGCAATTCTCAGCAAGTTCATACAAATGTGGAACATGATGAGTCGATGCATGAGTCGGAATGCGGTATACTAACAAGCACTTCGGTACGGCCAAGTATTACCCGGCAATATTCCCGACCGGAAATACCTTGAAGAAATCCCTGAGAAATCGGTTCGTTCTTCCACTTGCACGTTGCATTGTGGATGGTAAGCTGTAGTTCGCATCTTATCTACACCTAGTGGCTTGCTAGTTTCGTGAACTAGGAAGCCTTTAAAACAGGAACCTCGTGCCGCGAAGCAATACTGTGCTGGTCGGTTGACGATTGATTCTCAAGCCTCTCGGCCAGCCAAAACGTGGCGCCTAAATTGCTAGGTGGGAAAAGCAAGAATTCCCAATTTATGTTGAGTGACAGAACTTCCACTACCAACTGTTCGAGGATTCGCTTCTTGTGCTACTCAGGGGACTCGTTCGCATAGCCTTGTTCGGTCAGGCGCTGTAGTTCGCGAGCAAACGATCGAACTTGTTCCCTTTCAAGCTATCTACGACCATCGAACTGCTGACGATAATCGGTCAAGTGCAAGAAAGCATTCGGCAGGCGCTGTAGTTTTATGAACGTTCTCTTCGATGCAGTAGTGTCCAGGATTTTGGCCTCGACGATAATATCGAAGGCCTTTTCACGCAGCGAGTTCAGTATCAGCTTAGCGTGAGATTCCGACGGGAAGTTTCGGATACAAACTTGAGCGTGTTTTCACAATCGGCAATAATGTCCACCCATGGTGACGTTTTCACTCTTGATGCTGTGATGTTGGTATACAGTTAGTCTAAGATGGACACCAGTATATACACGATGCAGCTGAAATCTTCGGCGCTGGAGGAGCTAAGAAAGCTAGGAGCTTTTTCAAATTCTTCCGTAGATTTCGACATTTCGGATCTTGACTTGGTCGCCAGTTAGTAACAAACAGTCAGAATAGCAAGCAGAGTTTGCATTCAAAGGTATATTACACAACACGTAGTAATGCTAAAATAACCACGGAGTAAAGATACAAGGGTTAAGGCTTAAGTCATACAGTAGGGTCCATTGAGCGAATTTGTGGGGGTAAGTCAACTTTTACTCCCAGTAAATTCCGTGTTCCATTGGCTGGTGACATATTTTTTCCAGGTTTTCCCTTAAGTGACTTGCAGTCGTTCAGACGAGCACTCCTCGTATCTCAAATGCCAGAAATACACCGGAAAACGAACTCTAGCTTCACAGTGAGATAATTATGGCCGACGGTTTCATTGTACTTGCGTTTCAATTGCGGAGCTATATAACTGTCCTAAGAGGATTCGTTCAGATTGGATAAAGTGCTGCCCCGTGAGTACCAGGTTGAGTCGCCCGCAAAAGACATTGTCTGATTACGATGCCGATGTTACATGCGTACTCTCCAATGTGTGTAGTACCCCAGTGAAAGGCTTCCTGCGGAGAAAACTAGATACAGGAAGTTCTACTGCTAGTGACACTACTAAGCCAACGGTTGCGCAGATGGCTGCTGTTGCATGGCAGGTGGAAAGGTCAAGCAAGAGACAAATCCAGAAGACGAAAGTAGCTAGCTCTCAGCCAAAAGAGGATGGTGAATCAAGAAGTATCTCAAAAGTCTGACACCAGCCTTCCATTTGTTCTTCACAGCATCAGCCTGGTGGAGGCAGCGACAGTTAAATCATCACTGACAGCCTTAGTGCACAGGTTAATGCCAAAGGAGAACTGTACCATAGTGGTTCATGTTCCCGAGTCGAGTGATGATAAGCCATTAGAGCCACTATCCAATGACCTTGTCAAACTCCGATCGGCTTTAGGGAGCATGTTCACTGAGGACGAAGAGGATCTTGCAGTAAGCATATCTGTAAACGCCCTATTCGGACTGGGCCTAAACCCAGAAAAACCTGAAGTTCGCCCCCGACTGCCGAAGGTAGTGTCTGAGTCTGCGGAAGTCGCCACAAAAGTCCACTGCACGTACCGATTGTAAAGACAGTGTTCGTACCCTACGTGATCTTTCCCCAGTGAACAGGGAACGCCTAAGGACAGATTAATACTCAGACTGTAGTCATTATCGAAAGCCGATCGACAATGAAAAACAAGGACTCAGCGGGTTGACCCTCGTGTATTTGTATCGACCCTGGAAAGTAGAGTGTGCAGAGAGAGCACGTCAAGCTATCGGGGCACGGAGCGAGTTGTGATTGTAGCCCCGGGACGAATACTACAAATGGGATAGCTTGACTAAAACAAAAGTAGGTAAAAATCGAGACCATCAAAAATGCACATGTGAATGCGACTATCAAAAATCTCGTTCATTATATAGCTCTCCCCCAGAAGGCTAGTAAGTGTTACACAAGCCTTCGTTATTCCAGAGAGAGAGGGAAGAAAATATACAAATCATGCCTTTCTGGATTATCACAGTTACAGGGCGATACACACGATGAATAATGACATGGGATAGAGAATGTCAAAGTACAGAGGATGGCCGGTCGAAAAAGTGGCCACTGCGCTGTTAGTTTTTTGTTAGTTAGTCTTCGGTGCGTTTCTTCCCTATCGCAGCGGGCTGCCCAGCCCTAAAAACTCTTGAGAGAAAAGGGGCTAGGTTTGTCCAGTGCTGTACGACAGGTAGCTGGGAGTTGTCTCTTCACGGACCATGTTCGGATAGTCTGCATAGGAGAAACACGGTGAAGCACCCGCACGACTGGCGGAAATGGATAACTCACCGTGTCAACGTATCCGGTCGACTTAATAATTTCATAGCCAACGACTTTACAGACCCTGCCTTTGTTTTGATTTTCTTATTCGTCTTCTTCTTTTGCTCCTGTCTAAAGTTGATAGACTCAAGAAAGAAGACGGTTAGCATACAAACAAACCTGGTCCAGAACAATGCTGTTTGGATTACGGATCTGGTAACGTATGAGATAACTGCAAAGGCATGAAAGTCAACAAGTTTTTCTTTTGTACGTGTGTATGTTACAATAAGAAGACATCATTTCAAAAAATAAGGAACGTTAACATACTCTGCAAAACGTACTGGTTTGCAAAGCTCCCTACCAAGCCGATTATGCCTAGAGGTAGAGGGAGCAAGGGTTGGGGTTGCGGGAGTTGCAGAGGGTTCTGGGGACGGGACGCTTTTTGCTGGCACCGAGGGTTCCCGCCGAGGAACGTTACTTGTCGACGGAAGTGAGGCTGATGCTTCCTGTCGACAAAAACCACCATGCGTTTGCCATTGCGGTTAATGGTGAAGGTTTTCGTGTCTCTTGCGAGCACACGATAAGGGGGATTGCGGTGATCGACAAGGGTCGTCAGTTCGAAGGAAAACATGTGTGCAGGAAGAAAGCTTAGCGTACACATGCACAGCTGATGACTGCTCTCTAGGCTGCACCGGGCGTAGCTTCCGCATGTGGTGCACTAAACGAGCGGTGTAGCTGCCGTAATCGTACGATGCTGAAGGTGCAGGTGAGACAAGTTCACCTGGTAACCTGAATGTGCAGCCAAAGACAAGTTCCGCTAATGTAGCGTTTAAGTCCTCTTTAACTGTGTTCCGAAGTCCTAAAAGTACTAGCAGGAGTGCTTCTTTCCAAGAAGGATTAGTATGGACACTAAGAGCGGCTTTCAGTTGACGATGAAGACGTACAACCATTCCATTGGCTGCTGAATGATAAGCCGTAGTGCGAATGTTTGCATCCTAGCGTAATTAAGAGGGCTGTGAAACGTCCTTCGAAGCGCGATCCACTATCTGTGGTCACCGCTGCTGGACAACCGGCTTGTGCCACTCAACTTTTTAGGAAGGCGCTGGCTACCGCTTCTGAGGAGCAGTTAGGCAGCGGTATGGCTGCAGGCCATCTTGTGAAGCGGTCAACACACATCAACAGATAAATAGGGCTGTTCAACGGTGGTAAGTGGCCCACCAGGTTGACGTGCATTTGGTGAAAACGTGCACTTGGCGAAGGAATTGTCAGAAGGGCTCTTTGTATGACGGTGGACTTCGGAACGTTGGCACTGGAGACAAGAACGGCCCCAATTGCGGACATCGTGGTTTACCTTAGGTCATACGAAACGTTCAGCGACAAGTTTGACCGAAGCGCGTATGTCAGGATGAGACAGATTGTGCAGTGTATTGAACACTGTGCGGCAGAAGGATGCAGCCATTAAGGGGCGAGGTATGCCCTGGGAAGTGTCGCAGAGGACCGTTCCCTCTGACAATGTCAGAGGTATGGGTTGGATTGTGAGAGATCTCTTTTGACGAAGATGTTCGATCTCAAGATCGGTGGCTTGTGCGGCAGCCATGGCTGCCAAATCAATGCCATTATCAGCGGGTGCGTTGAGATTATGTACGCGTGAAACAGCGTCCGCGACAGTGTTGTTGGTACCTGAGACATGTTGTATATCAGTCGTAAACTGAGAGATATAGTCCAGGTGCCTAACTTTCCCTAGGAGATGCCTGTCAGATAAGGAGTTGAAAGAATAGATCAACGGTTTGTGATCATTGGAAACCGTGAAGGTCCTGTCTTCTACCGAAGGCCGAAAGCGGCGGATGCCCCAACAGATCGCTGGTAACTCTTGACCAAACGTGATATAGCGGGATTCCGCGGGTTGTAAACGTTTGAAGAAGAAAGCTAAGGGTTGCCATTGCTTACCAACGAATTGCTGTAACACAGTGCCAACAGCTGTATCAGAAGCGTCGGTTACGATTGATAGTGGTGCGTTCGGATCAGGATGAGCAAGGAGAGCTAAATCGGCGACCGCATCCTTGAGCTCAATCAACGAAGTGTGCAGCTTCGGTGAACTGGAATTTGCGTTCACCTCTCCAGAGAAGAACCGTCGTTGGCTGCATTATATGCCCATAACGACGTATGAAGCGCCGGTAGTAGTTGACCAGACTACTAAAACGACGAAGTTGCTTAAAGGAATTTGGTTCAGGGTATTCACGGATGGCTTTTACCTTATCCATGAGTGCGGCGATTTTATTTTCCGATATATTGTCGTTTTACCTAGTTCGCACTTGTTGGAATTAATTGTGATGCCGTGTTGAGTCAAACGTTGCAGTAGGGTGCGAAGATGTGTAAGGTGTTCTTCCTGTGAAGTGCTAGCAACTAAAATATCATCTAGATAAGGGTAGACAAAGTCCAAACCGCGCGTCACTTCATGAATGAAGCGTTGGAAAGTTTGAGCTGTGCTGCTCAAACCAAGTGGCATTCGAAGAAACTCGAAGAGGCCGAAAGGAGTTATTACTGCGGTTTTGGGGATATCGTTTTTGGCTACCGGAATCTGGTGATAAGCACGTACGAAATCTATCCTGCTAAAGATGGTTTTTCCAAATAAGCAAGTGGTTAAATCCTGCATGTGCGGGATTGGGTACTTATCAGGGACGGTTGCTTTGTTGAGCCCGCGGCAATCACCGCATGGGCACCGATCACCTGACTTCTTAGGGATCATACGCAACGATGAGGCTCATGGACTCTCGGAAGAGCGTATTATTCCGAGTTCTAGCATGTACTCGAACTCAGCCCTGGCGAGCTTTAGTTTGTCAGAAGCCAACCGGCGAGGCCGTGCTGAGACGGGGGGTCCCTTAGTGCGGATGTGATGAGTGACATTGGAGGTCACTGTTGGAATGTCGTTCGATGTGCGACCGAGGTGCGGGAACTCAGTGAAGAGATCCACAAATTGTCTAGGGGCGGCGGAATGGGCATATATGGGGTTATAGCTGCAACTGTTGCATGCTTGCCGGGAATGCTTAGCTTGGTGCTGGAATCGATTAACAGACGGCGTCTCGTATCACCCAGAAGGTCGAAATGCCGGAGACAATCGATGCCGATTACTGCGAAAGGTACAGCGTCAATTGTAAACACCCAGCGGAATGTCCGCGGAAGGCCCAACTCAACAGTCAAGGACTGCTGTCCATATGTGGTTATAGGAGTACCATTGGCAGCGCGAAGCTGTGTGCTGCAAGAGTTTGACACTCCTTCTTTTGTAGACGGAAACACGCTAACCTGCGCCCCGGTATCAACCAGGAACGTGTTTCTGGTTTCTACATCCCTTACAAAAATGTGGCGGCAGGGAGCGTCAGCACCGGCGGCATTGTTTGCCGTTAAAGTTCGGCTGTTGAGTTTGCATCGATTTGATGATGCGTAGATCCAGAGATTGGTGAAATGCACGGCTCGGTTACCAAAACGTTCGTGGTACCAACAACAGTCAGTTTTTGAGTGCGGTTTGTGTCGCCTGGGTGATACATCAGGCCAATAATCTGAGGAACGATTTGAAGAAATTTTGTTCAAATCACGTCGCAAAGCGGTGATTTCTGCTGCTATAGCTTCAATGTCGGTTGGACCAAGTTTTGCAGTAACCACACTGTCGGAACCGCTCGTGCCTATTGTAAGGCGTGGACTAGAGTGCGATACACTCAAGCAACCCAGTAGTGGCTGAAATCGCCCCACTGCTTGATCAGCGATTCTCGCTTTTTCAGCGAGAGGCTGTGAACGAGCAACTGGAACTACTGCTTGCGTTGCTTCTGGCAATTTGCTACGCCAGAGTTCCCTGATGAGGGGTTCGTTTATGTGCGAGTTGCCGATGAGTTGCTGCATCTCTGCTAACAATGCTGAAGGTCGTTTGTCGCCTAGCTTCGAGTCGTGAAAAAGTTGTACTCAGGTCTTTTCGGAGGGTGTTACTCGATTAATAACCGCTTTTGTTTAGGGTATCGAAATTATGCTCCACTGGTTGGGTTACTACAATATCGCGAAGCCGTATGGTGACTCCACTCGGAAGTCTGTCAGGTAACTGACAGAATCTTAAGATTTTGTCTGATCAAACAGTTGTTTGATCAGACAAAATTCCGTCGTTACAAAATTCCGCTTATAAGTGAACAAACCAAAGAAGAGGGTCCATTTCCAAAAACGGAGGGATCACTAGAGCATTAGTACTAAATGAGGAGCTATCAACGTCCTTAGATAATTCAGCGATTGATACACGGGTTCGAGGCAGAGGCCCAAGGGTCCCGGATCCAGTCGGTTTTTCTTGTTCAATTTCAAGCGGGCGTCTGTTGTTAGTTTTAACTAACCAGTTCTCGCGACAC
>LUCH01002869.1:0-22594 GCA_013368495.1 Paragonimus heterotremus
TGAGAAGTTGAGGTGAGTGAAACGTGTGAATAATAATCAGAATTATGAAATAGAAAATAGTGTGGAAAACGTTACACAGTAATCAACTGTTCATCATCATCATCATCACAGGCAGCACCACACCAGTAGTTCTCACTGAAGTTTAGCTGTCATACAACGATGGGGAGATAAGCAAGCTCTGGCCAACAAGAAACAGAAAGCGAAACGAGAGGGTATGGACCTAACTACTCAACACAACTACATCTATGTTCGAACATTCAACGACAAGGTGTCTACACCTTGTAGACAGACAACCGAGTTGTGGATGGAAGTAAGGCGTCATCTGCAAGACAGCTTCCGTACGGCTTTCACTGCCTCAATTGATTAAGTGCACCCACTCCGCAGCCAACTCGACCAAACAACGACAGCACCACCGAGCCTGATTGGCCGTCATCTCACCTAATATCTCTAGCCACCGACTCTGCAAGGCGCGACGTCCCGAGCCCGAGAGACACACCTGACCTACAATGGTCAACGCTTTGGCAAACGACTTCATTTATTGGCGCCAACTCATCATCTGTCCAACTCGCAGCTTAAGCCAGTCGATCACGTAATCGGCAACGTGTGCTCGGTGTGGCAGACGATTAGCTGGAATCCTTAATACATCGCCTAGGTTTCTACGTTTGTGTAAATTTAAGGGATAAACGTAAGAATTCGTCTGACAGTCACAACCAAATACCCACTTCCCAACCTCTTCGTTGTTTAGTTGGTGGTGCCACACGCCGTCAGCGATCGATCGAACGTAGACATTGATGGTCAAGTACCTGAAGACGGTTTATGTCTTCTACAGTGAACGATCAAGTTTCGTAAACGTGAACTCATACAACCATCACTGTGGCCTTATATACACGACCCTTAAGCGTCAGACAGAAGCCTGACTGTTGCCATAGGTGTCCTATATTAACAAGTGTCGCCTTAACCTTAGAGATATCCGCGTCTCAGTCAATCTCCACAAATAAGTCGGCGCGAGTGATCCAGCGTCTCAGTTAGACGAACCGGCTAACAATCTGCAGTACTTCATTAGCCAGTATTAAACCTACCTAATCACAACAGTCTTGCAAAAGTACTTTGCACATTGAGGCTATAAAGCACATTCCGAAATGTTTACCGCGACATGAAATAGCCTCTAGCATTGTCTGTGCTGCTTGATGATCATCAAACGACAACATATTGTGGTCAGTATAATCAAAATCAATCACTCTTTCATCAAGTGGTAGGTCACGTGAGTGCCGCAGACAGTTGTCCGTTATTTCATCTATGACAAAACTAAACAAAATGGGCAACAGTAAACAGCTTTGTCATGCGCCGCTCTTGATGTTCACACTGTCAGACAATTCGCCGTAAACTCTGACCTCATCTGATGGCAAGAGCATATAACGCCGACAGTATGTTCACATACTTGGTCGGTACGCCTCTGCGTGTGAACAAATCTAAATGTGTAGATTGGTCTGCTGAGTCGAACACATATTTACAGTTCAGAAATAGGACAATTGTTGGTTGGCAGTATACCTGACGCTATTGGAGAATTTGGCGAACAGTGAAAATTTGATCAATGCATCCTCGTTCAGGATTGCAGCCCGGGCCTGCTCTTTCCCATTTTCTGCCGCCCGAGCTGCTGTGAGTTGACAAAGTACGATGAATACCAGAACCCTAGTAACGACTTGGGTCAGGTTGTTCCTCTTACGGTTTCTGCAAAGGCTTCGAATTGCCATTTCGAATATGAGACCTACCATTGAGCAAAACAATCTTTGCCCATAACAAATGTGAACAGAGATGTCAGAAACAGTTTTTTGCACAATATATCTCTCGTGCACATTTCGCTGCATCTCATCAGGTACATACTGCAGTCTGTGTGTTTATACAGCAAAGTTCAGTGGGCATTGTGAAGCAAAACAACAAAATCAACAACCACACCAACACACGCACACTCACACACATCCAAACACATCAATTACCATGTGAGTGCCAGGCCACTTACATAGGCCGAACGGAGCGCCAGTTACGTCATCGGGTCAACGAACACACTCCAGATTGGGTTCTCAAAACGGTCATGGATACCACAATGCCGGGCTCAAGTCAGAATGTAACAAGTCACAGGGAACCAGCATCATCGATCGCCCGACACCTGTTGACTTGTCGACCCCAACTGAACCTGGAGAAGGCGTTTCGGCTACGTTACGCAACAAAAAAATCGAGGGCTTCTCCGGTTCGCGGAGGCGGTAGCAATTATCAAATGGAAGCCACCCCTCTGTGTACAGAAAGATTTGTGCGTCAGTACCAAATTGCCCTGGTAATTCATGCGTGTGGGTGTGTGTGAGTGTGCGTGTGTTGGTGTGGTTGTTGATTTTGTTGTTTTGCTTCACAATGCCCACTGAACTTTGCTATATAAACACACAGACTGCAGTATGTGTCTGATGAGATGCAGCGAAATGTGCACGAGAGATACATTGTGCAAAAAACTGTTTCTGATTTCTCTGTTCAAACTTATCATTGAGTTATCCCATCAAAGATGGATGTTCCCCGCCGTCCATACAAGTCGAGACAACTGAGTCAAGGTTTCTGAAGCACGGAATTCATGTAATTATAGATAACCTCAACCACTTGCTGACGCAAGATCTAATCGAATCAGGCCTATTAAGAAGGCTGCTAGATCGTGCTATAGTTACGAAATCCATTACAACAAAGAGGTAGGAAGCCTGATGACCATTTACTGTTAAACACACTTAATCTCAGTGATCATATCCTCTATCGAGGGAGCCACTTTGGAATGTTCTCGCAAAATCTGTTAGTTGAACATATTTCAAGTGTAAGTAGTTCCCGGACAAATATTTCTTGTGATACATGATTCTAAATAGAAAGCCAGTTATACCAAAATGCGATATAACAACAAACAATGTAATCTGTGACTACATATCTCATACCGGGGTCGATGTTGGGTTGTTAAAAGTGAGATGTTGTAGCAATGGGATCCATCGCTTGAACCTCTCCTGGCCGGCATATTCATGGGGAAGCCTGAACGCACTATGATTCAATCTACCATCAACCAGTTCAGTCACTATCACCGATAGGTAGACGATATATTTGAATTTATTAGCTCGGATAGTAATATGTGCTCAGTACTCGACAAATTCAATCGCGCCCACCAGTCAGTTAAGCTTCCGCTGGGGGAGGAGACTGAAAACCAAATATCACTCCTAGATTTTCACTTGCATCGATGAGTAGGCGACACTATTGGACACAGGATTCATCAGAAGAATAACTTGACAGGTCAGTATAAAGCTCTCACAGTTTTGTACCCTTAAAAATAAGGAAATCTAGTGTGTTGCCCGAGGGACAGAGCGTATAAAATGTGGTCAGTAAATACGCTAAACAACGAACTCAAATTCATAGAGAACGTACTTCATGATAACGGCTACCCGGGACGATGTATCACCAGAAACATGTACAAGATCGTCACCTAAACCTGAAATGCAAGACGTAAGAAGGAAGCCTAGTTTGTGTGAGTGTCGTTCAACGGTGACAATGCCACAGAATGACTGATAAATAGGCTCAACCAGATAATCATAATCAACATTTCACGCCGCTAAGTTGCGTGTCCATCTTAACTCCAATCCAGTTCTATGCTTTCGCCTAAAAGATGAGGTGCCTGTTTCTGCAGCCTCGTCTTGTGTATACTCATTCAGTTGTTCCTGTGGAAGCAGTCACGTTGGCCGCACGATCAGACGCCTATCTGAACGGGTCCAGGAACACCACCCAGCTTGGCTGAACAGTGGAATAACGAAATCTGTCAACAGCGCCATGCTGTCGCACCTGGTGGATACCAGGTGTTAATGTGACGGATGCATTTCGCCCAATCTCCCGAGTTAAGGTCGCCCAGTCGAGGGTGGTGAGGCATAGGATTCTTTCCACAGCAGAAGCTATTGGAATTCGCCTGTATAACCCACCCCTGTGCGTCAACAAACGTTTTGTTCATACTTCCGTTACGCCCTGACCATGCTCCCACCATGTTACCCTGTCAACAACCACTGCTCGTGTGAGTAACTGATGCAGTGTGACATTGAATTGACTGACATCATTGACCACCCGTTCCCCATTCACCGCTTACATGCTTTCCCTGTAAAGTGTGTGATATAAACGTGATGTATTTAGTCTGGTGATGAATCACTGAAAATGAGCTTGATCGCTACACAATATCTTTTATGATGAAACCGTTCGAAAACGTGTCGTCCATTAAATTCAACGTTTGACATTGTTGTTTTAACCTGCTCCTCCAGATAGCACATGAAGATGTCCGTGGATGCGGGTTCCAATGGCTTAATAATTGGAGCTACAACAACCTGATTACGCAGTGTTCCGTCGAGCAAGATTTAAAACTCAAACGTGCATTGATGGCTTGGTTTGTAATACGTGTCCTAAGGAAGACTTAATTGCACAATCTCAGAACACAGAGAGGGCGTTACATGGTGCAGCGGTGTGAGACGAGTCTGAAAAATATCACAAAACGTGAATTACACCTAATTGAAAACACACTTGATGCCACATCAATACGAAGTCAGTATTCTGAACTTCGCTCCCTATTTTGACAATACTAGATATTTGGAATTTGTTCAGTTTTATTGAACTTTAACCAAGACAAACATTATAAAATGCCACTGTCTTAGCTTGACTGATCAGACAAGATAATGCGGCTGTCTACTGTCAGTTGTCTAATTTTCTTAGTAGGCTGCGCCTTCGCAGTGAGCACTGTTCGAGCGAGTTTCGAGTGAATCAGTTTGAATCTAAGTTAGCCGATAGTCGCATTAACAATAATCCATACAATCGCTAACTTGTAGACACGAGTGGCATTTGTTTGCTGACTGTAATCTATTCGTTAATCGCTTGTCACTCTGAACTCAGGTCCCGGACAATGCGCGCCAGTTGTACGAACAGTTCAAACGAATGATGGTAAGTGACATACTTGGTCCACCCGGTCAACACACAATCCGTGTAGATGACGAGAAACGATTTGCTATCTTCAAAGACAATCTGGTGCGTGCACAGAATTATCAGCTACATGAACAAGGCACAGCCAGATACGGTGTGACGCAGTTCTCCGACCTGACGCGTAAGTATCATAACATGATGATCTGACCGTGTTACTTTTGTGTTGTGTAGCCGAAGAATTTGCGGCCAAGTACCTGAGTTCACCAATCGACGACCAAGTGGAACGCGTGCAACTGAATGACCTGAAATCGGCTCCCGAGAGTTTCGATTGGCGTGAGCGAGGCGCTGTCGCACCAGTTGAAAATCAGGGCTCGTGTGGTTCGTGTTGGGCGTTCTCAGTTGCGGGAAATGTTGAAGGTCAATGGTTTCTCAAGACCGGTCAGCTTGTCAGTCTGAGCAAACAGGTGATTGTTAGATGGATTGTTGTCGTGCTATTTCTTTATTTTGTGCTTTGTTCATTCCAAACGATAATCAGGTAACGTAAATAACAGAAGTATAACAGATGCACTTATAGCAAGGTTTCGGACAAAATACACAGATGTAATCCGGGAGTGTTAGGTGGAATCTTAAAGATGTCAACGTAAGAATCTATAAAATGACAACACTATGTAGTCCACGGAGCACTGTAGCTGTGTTCTGTTCACCTGCGCGCGAGAGACCCAGATGAGCTGTGTTCACATGTGTGTACGGTCTCGTTTTCTTGTCAGCTCTGGTGAGGAGACTGGGTTGAATCACGTGTCATAGGCCAATGTGCGGGATGAAATTTGTTGTGTGTTGCTGTTGTGTGCGTGCGTATGCGTGTGACATTGGCTACAGTGGGGTTGGCAAACTGAGTCGATCGAAGTCACTGCGGGTGCATGCGCGTAAGGGTTGCTCACCGGTGGATGTGGGCATAACATTCAGGTCAAATGTCACAATAAGTCGGTCTAGGCATGTGACCCTGACCACACAACCGTGTGCTACTTCAGTTGTCTCGTCTGCAATCATTCTTTAACGGAAATCCCCTTCGACTGACCAAGTGTCACTTTGTCATTTCGATACGTAATAAAGCATCTTCTATACAACGGTTCTAATTACTTGTGCGGGTCGTGTTGAATGGAAATGGATATATGTAATACTGGAAACTTCACATGTAACCTCTCGCGTGCTTTCGAAGAAGTATTTAATGGTTTATATCTGCTCATTTGGAAGAAATCTAATTATGACTCGACAAGAACTCGATATTTGATAGATCGTGTCATGAGTGTGTGTTTCATTTCGATTTCATTATTACGGTTTCCCTCTAATCTTGAGTGAACCGTAGATCAACAGTTTGATCACCAGGATGAAAACAACATCGTGTTTGCAGGCAATAACCAAGATTCTCCCAGAAAGCAAGACCAAGTGTTCAGCAGTGATTCGGCTGGGTCCCCTACTGGTTGGTACGAAGTTGTGTAAGTGGCTCTTCTAAGTTTTGCTGTGGATATTAACTTTCATAATATCAACGATTATCAACACTCACTGTTATGGAAACTGCTTTTAATTTGTGTACGATCGGAGCCATATGTTGTAATATGGATAACATTATAGGTGTTATATTCGTCGGTTTATCTTATATGGAGGACTGCGATGTTATTCTCTTACAGGGTTCCCAAGATCGCGGTGGACAGCTAGTTCGAGAAATCGTTCAAAATTAGGTGTGTTTTTCTCCACAGGAGCCCGCAATGCCTTGATAGTTGCGTATGCAGATTGGAATGGACTAACTATCGTGCCGGAGCCAGGTGAGATTGGTGCCCCGTGACTGAGTGTACAATGTTTGGTTTAAGATTAAACACCTACTTATACCTAGACGTCTTTTGAAATCCATACATGAACAGTATACAGGATGTGAACACTGCTGGAGGCCATTAACTATAAATGGCTATATCCTCTAAATGTAAAGCTTCCGTTGCCGTCTACAGGACTATATGAGAGCACTCGTACATCTCATGTGACAAATATTCGGACTCAACTCTTAGCGGCCTATTATATATTGCGTCTGGTGAACGTGTATCTGTGAACGAAGACTTAATGTGTGATGTACTGTACTATCTACCCTGTAATACTCCACTACGCACGAACTAAATGCTTAGCCTAATTAGACAGTAGTCCACAATACTGTCGCCCATGTTACAGTGTGAATCTAATTTTAGTCTAGTATTTCGGACTCATTTTTGTGGGAGAACGCAGCTAACAGATTGTGCAATATATATCCCCAGTGACCTTTTGATGCGACATACCAGTGGAACTTGGCCTGTTGAAGAATGGGGTGCTGCATATTCTGACTTCTGAGAACATTCAGCGATCCCTGGCAGAGCCAAAATCGTTTGCTTGGAAGCCAACACCTAATGTTATCAAACGGAATATTGTTTAGTGAAATCAATCTGATTTAGTTGGCTGTGTCTGTTAGAAGCCACAATGACTACTCATTCAACTGGTTTCACCGATTTACTGGAGCAGACCCAAAATGCCGTCGTATATAATTCCTTTATGTTTGTTAGATTTTCAATAGAGCAATCGAAACATTATTTCAGAGCATGATCTTCAGCCAAAAATAAGGATGGTTATGACGATTATACTTACTGTCTTAGACTTTAAACAGTTTAATTGTGTATGTTATTCACTTCCTACGGAGATGATGTATTTCAGAGCAAATATGAGCATTAAAGCAGCACTGGGTAGATCGAAAACTGATTGAAGAACATGGCGTTTAGCTAACTTTTATTGGATTGTTCATCAAATCCTGTAGCTTCGTCTTCACAGTGTTCATCAATCTTCCCAAACGTCGCGACTATGTCTCCAGAATTCCAAAGCTTTTTAACATTTAGCTGCATCTACTGGAATGCTAAGCAATTCCTCTAAACTGTAACAAGGACTAGCGATCGCATCATACCACTCACAACACTACTGTTCAGTATGTCTGGTCACGTGCCACGCTTGCCAGTCGACCAGGAGATTGGTTTATGGGGAGACCGACGGATGAGCACGCGTGAATTAACAAAAGCTCGGAGTTTGGCCAATCAAAACATGACAAACGAACGAAGGGTTTCCAAGGCGTAGTTAACTGCAAGGTTATCGAGTCGAGATGTGTTTAAACCTGGTTCGAAGGCTGGATGCAGTAACCGGCGGAGCCTGGGGCAACAGAATCCGGGTCTAGAAAGTTCCTGGGAAATGAGAGGGGTTAGTATGTATTAGGGCAACGTCGAAGGCTAGTGTATTTGACTAAGAATGAGAAAAATCAACATCGAGCCCACAGAAACCAGCTTTCTAAATGGTCTGACTCTCCGATCAGAACAAAGTGCACACCAGATGTATCATCAGCACGGAGACCGGCACGCAGATCGTCCAAAGAACGAGAGGAACCTGAACGGCTTTGCTGCAACTGGAGCAATAATTGGGGAGGGAGAAGTGTGTTTAGGATGGGCGATCGAACTACACTACTCACACCACTGCTATTCCGTAATGAGGCGGAAGCGTGGATTTTGACATTGAAGTAGATGTGAGAAAAATACACAAACAAACATTGGAGTGCAACGTGACATGACATAGTTTTTGGTAAATAAAAGAACTGAACATTGGCGTCCGGTGCAACCGTGACGTTCTGGGACCAGTGTCGTGCGCAGATGAGTTTTGTTTGTAGTTAAGATGAAGCGTATTTTGAGTAAACAACCCTTGCATCATACGTGTTCTTGACTCACAAAACTGCTAAGTCAACCAGTATATTTTCACGAGGTATACCGCGAGCCAGGAAGCATTAAAATGATGTTTTACTCATATGATGGGCGGTCGTATGACACATGTCTCACTAACAAGCCACCGATAAAGTGGTCGGTTCTGAGCAGAATCAATAAGACATTTTGACTACTCCAAGGTTTTTGAGTGATGTGACAAAACGGCCTACCAAGTACTCGAATCGCAGATTATCAGACCCGACGTCAACAAACTACCCACCATACCACCCTCGTACCCAAGAGGTGTGGCCGTACCCAGAGTTAACCGTATTTCCCATGATCTCTTCTTCCTCTTCTTCCTAACATGATGAACTCCGAGGTGCTTGTTTTTACGCCACTCAATGTAATTCGTAGCGCTAATACTTTGTAAGACACTAATTGCTAGCGCCACTGTCAAGTTCACGCCAGTCAATTTTTTCTTAAATGAGAGGAAGAAACGATGTTGCTACAATGAATCTCTTACGTTAGACAATATAACTATCGTGAAAGGGTCTCAAAACATATTACTCACTTCTACTAAACGAAACTGATCACATGACACCGGTACCACTAACATACCACCATTAGTTGTAACCCAGCTATAAATTGTGGCACCATAAATGAACACCGAACAGCATGCTTAGCTAGTCTTACCAGCCTTCTTATATAAGCCTTGCAGATTAGTTAGCCAGTATGGGTCGTAAAGACAGTCCGACTGTCGTAATTTGCGATTCATGTTCGAAGGTAATAAGACCTCGCGGCAAAACTAAGACCTACAAATTCCGTAACTACTGGGTTTGTATGGAATGCGCTTTGCACCTTCAAAGTGCAAAGTGTTGCTTCAAGACTGGGGCATTTCCACTCCTACTTTCTTTATTGCAGGTAATCCGCTTGAGACTGTGAACAGTTTCACATACTTGGGTAGCACCATCTCGTCAGCCTGTAATATTGCTGATGAGATATCAGCGAGGATTGCGAAGGCACGAGTTGCCTTTGCCAAACTGCGTCATCTGTGGCGTCGGAAAGACGTCCGGTTGTCGCTGAAAGGAAGGGTATATAATGCTTGTGTGCGTTCCATTTTGCTTTATGGTTCGGAAACGTGGCCTGTTCACAAAGAAGATATCAACAGACTTGCTGTGTTTGACCATCGTTGTCTCCGTCAATTGGCCCATATTAAGTGGACTGATCGCGTGAGCAATGTGGCCGTTCGCCGGCGCGTATTCCGGAACACTCGGGATGCGCGATCAATTGGTCAACTAATCACGGTACACAGCTTGCGTTGGCTAGGTGACGTACTCCGTATGTCATCTGATCGTTTACCGTACCGGGCATTATATACTGAGACCACCAACAGTTGGGTAAAACCGCGTGGTGGTCAAGCAACAACGTGGTCACAAAATATGAAGACTCTGACTGCTCCATTGAGCAAAGTGGGTAGGTGTCGTCTGCCTGGATGGGGTCCTCGTGATCACTCAAACCGCTGGTTAGAGACGCTATCCGAGATGGTGATGTGTCGCAGTCAATGGCGTACCTGTATTCATACCATTTCTAGTTCTTCCGCTTAGTCTTCCTTTTAGTAACGTTTTCTTCTAGGATATTCCACGTCACTGTTGAGGGGAGCGGCGGCCCGAGCCACAGTACCTTTTGGTCAGGCTCATGGCTGTTATGATGACTATGATGATGATCACTACAAGTGTTATCCTGAGCTTCCTAGAAACTTGCATTTAATGCTGGAATGAAGCACAGACCGACTATCGTCATTTTAGAAGCCTTTGTGGATAAATGTGAGTAAATCTCACTCACCATACATCACCGTCGGCGTCATTTATCGTGCTCTGTCCGTAACCCTAGAATGAAGCGAATTGATGTACAGTTCTATCAGACGGGCCACCGCAGTCCTCGGATGTCTCGCCATCGTTCTAGGTGACTTCAGCCTCCCGCATGCATGTCTTGTCAGTGGGCTAACCTCTAGTACTGTAGCTACTAAGTTTTACCATTTCCTGTAGGACGTGGGACTCACCGAGAACACTGACCAACCCATGACACACAGAGGAGGTAACGGACCATCGTGACTAGACATGGTGTCAACCACCAAAACCAACAACATCGATAACGTCGAAGTTGGTGCACCACTGGGTGCAAACGATCACACCACAGTCAATTCCTGTTTAATATGTGGTTTCACCATCACTCAAAATCTAGTGCCAGCTGGCGGCAATTTCACGTAAGTCAACCTTCGAAGAATGCGGCAACACGTACCTCAAGTTGTTGTGTCGGTAGTGAATACAACCTCAAGCTGTCCCGACTGATTGCAAAAGACTCACCAACGAGGCACGACATTGTCAAGTATGTTGTCAAAAGGGCATTATAAATGGAATCAACACAGTAACTCAACTTATTGGTCTGGTTTCAGTAGGTTGGCTTCGGCTTTGACCGACGATTGTGTTGATCACCTCATGACAGGTTCCAGGGTTGTTATTCGCTGTGTTCGTATTCGGGCGCTGTCAACAGTAGGCTTTACAGGCTATAACAGCAGTAGAGAGAACTCCTGACTCAGTAGAAGTACAAACTATATAGCCATATTTACAAGCGGTAATCTCATCACTAAATGTGTGAACGAATGAGTCGTCGGTCGTTGAAGGCGCGACCAATCAGAACGCAGCTTGAGTCTTAACACGAGCGTGGGTCACACAAGCGGCCTTGACGCATATACAACACTTATGTCCCGTCGATGCATTTGTTTGACTTACCGGTGAGCGCCGCGTTGTGCGTCACAACTGAGAACGTTTTCTATCGAGCCGTTCCTGATACACGTCAACTGGTTACCACCTGGCGAGTGTAGCATAGTTGATGAACATCTAGAGCACATTATGTCACACCTGAACACCCCGATAATTAATTCATTCCCGCCATACACTTCATGTCTCGCCAACAAGTCGTCTTGGTTCGAACTCTCAACCAAGCGTCTGATGAAAGGGATGCGGGACTTGTGGATTGCATTTCTCCTTAAAAAAAGGTGTCCCATACCTGACATACATGTTTTCATAATCGGTGCAGAGCAGCCGTACACACTGACCAGTATTCCCAAGTTATTACCTGCAAAATCCATTGCTGACTGTTCTAAAACACTTCGGACAAAGGGCCACCTTGACCAAGTCGATATCTGACACATCGTTTCTGAGAAGATTTTCAGGACTCTCTACTTCCAATCCCGAGACAACAGATATACTGCGTGCTTATTATGCATCTGTCTTCAGTTACTCAGTCAAGACGGAACCATGCGCCACAGCTATCGATTCTATTCGTCCTTCGAACTAATCTTCTAATTTCAACCTGGTTAGCGTACGCACAGAGTTACTCCTGCTGCATGTTGATAAGTCACCGAGGATTGATGAGATATCTTTACCGATGCTGTAGGAATGCGCAGATGAGTTGACAGAACCGCTGACTCGATTATTCTAACATTCATATCATAATGGTTGTACTCCATCCATTTGGAGATACGGCGTCATCTCTTCCATCTACAAGGGCGGGAGTAGAATGAACACCAGTAACTTCAGACCGACTGTTCTATCATCAAGCATGTCAGAAGTAACTGAGAGCATAGTAGATGATTTCCTAAGGGATCTGTCAAATATTCATTCACTCTTGGCATCGGAGCAGAAACGATCACTCATGCACGACCAACCAACTGGTTGCCGCCGACTCGTGGACAAAAGCTGCCGAAGAACGTCTCACAGTAGACGCTGTGTCCTTAGATTTTTCGAAGGCGTTTGGGAAAGTCAAACAGATTGCCCTGTAAGATAAAGTGAATAACCTGGATGAATGCAGTAAGGTTTGTTTATGGTTTAAACAATGTCTTTCTAGTCGTACATACACAGCTAGAATTGGTGACGGCCTATCCAGGTCATTCAAAACGATAAGTGGTGTGCTATAGGGTCCTATATTGTTCTTACTCTACGTCAGCGACTTTCCAGCTACGAGTAACTCTACCGTTGTTAAGCATGCTGAGGGTACAGAACGTTGGTGCGGTTTACACACTACCGAAGATGCAGAAGATTCCCAAAATGCTCAAATCAGAGGCTGTGTACATTCGACATTACAGTAATAGGACATGCCTCAAAGGTGGCACCACCTTATCCATTAACCAACAGGAGAGCGATCTAGGTAATGTTGTCACATTGAACCTCTGCCCTAGTACTAACGGTATGCTGCTGGTAAAGATAAGTAATAATAAGTTAACAATGATCAGTAGAGTTCTTCGGAGTTTCCCAATCGATAGCTTCTCACGCATCGATAGCACACTGATGAGGCTGACACCAAAGCTCAACGTTCGGACAGGTGTACCGTATTGAGGGAAAGATGTAACCGCTCTAGTGGCTATCCATAGAAAGGCTACCAAGAGAGTTGAAGGTTTATTTTCCTTGTAGTTTGAGGACCGTCTGTCAAAACTAGGACTATTTCCCTTAGCCTACAAGTGTTTGAATGGTGATTTTCTACCAACAAACCATCCTAACAAGAACCTTCCCATAGTCACCGATAAATTGAGTCATAGGAACCATAAGTACAATTTTTTTTTATACAACGTGGCAGCATCTTATGTGAACAACATAATTTTATTGTCCAACTTAGTTCGATATAGAATTCACTACAGGCGACGATTGCCCTGGCGAAGTCAGTCGATGCATTTACGAGGCAGTTATACGAGTGAAGTATTCCAAGATTACTATTGGTAACCAGGTACACATAACCCCGTGTACTGTCATTTCCTTTTTCTCTTCTCACTCATTTCTTCCTTCCTTCTTCATACATTGAGCTCGTCTATTATCTCATTGCTATACAACAAGACGGTACAATCTCCCTAGGTGATCGACCGCTGCTAGCTGCTTCAACGCTAAACACACCTGTACACACTCTCGCCATTTCAACAGTTCTCATGATCTGAGCTCAGGGATCACAATCTGACTGTCACGCTGAGATCGAATCAGCTGTGAGACCACACATCCTGTGCCACCGATTCATATTAGAATACTTTGAGGTGGGGAACTTATACAATTTTGATACTCGAACCACAAGAACACAACAGTGAAAACCAGTTATTTCTGTGCACAGTTGTAAGTTGTACGGTTTGTTAAATATTAGTTTGTTATATACAGAACCTGCTTAATCTGAGCAAACTTTCGATAGTCCATCTTGTTGTGTCCTAGTCAAGAGGTTTACAGCTGCCTTGGTGGACTGTTTATTACGGTGGATCTGTAAATACCATTGATTCAAAATTACGTCCGCTCTTTTAGAAGATTTACGCATGTTAATAAAGATGGTTGCAATCGCCTGAGGATTTGTTTAGTATTGTGACAGAAAAGTAGAATTAGGCAAAAATGCGTTTTTTGCTGAAAATCCGAAACGGCTGTTCAATTTGTCCAAGGTCGGCTGTTCGTTGCTTACACCCATTTGTGTGCATTTCGTGTGACTGGAGTCACATGATCTTAAATTCTCCGCTTGGTTGTATTGATTAGCGGTGAACACTATGTGTGCTGATGCGCCTAATGATGTGCAGTTAGGTTGTCGATATCACCGGATAGATTTTTCATCTAACTGACACCTACATTTTCCAGCTGACTTGCATAGTAAGTTGGACGGTGAAATGACAATTATTGCCAACCGTAAACACAGACCTCAAATTTTGACCGTTGGCGCAAATAGGAATCGTTCAGTCGTTATTCCGGCACACAAGTCTGAAGCACACGAAGGTAACTTAAGTGTGGCCGGCATCGAACGCTAAGAAGAAACTGCATGAAACGAAGTTGCAACCTGCGAGAACTTCAACTCTCTGCATGGCGCCTCACAAGTTAGTTAGTGAAACAGGTCGATGTGCAAAAACATTTACTACACGGCGCTTCAGTAGCAAGCAAAAGACGCCTTCCAGAGGGACTTCAAAATCCAATTTAACAGACTGGAAAGAGGGGAATGTAACGCATATAGAATCATATACGATCAACACAACCGAAGTTTTAAGAAAGATATTATCAGTAAACCAGTGGATCATAAAACACTTGACTGTTGCACTGACACGTCTACGCATTCAAACTGATGAAATTAGGCTTGAAATACAACGTAAACGTTGGATGTATTCAGTTCGTTTCACTAGAACAACTGGTCTATACGTTCGTGTGTTTCGGATAATGTTTAACGACAAGTCAGCGCATACCCACTCATCACCGATTCGTTCTACCAACTAACTGGATCATACTGCTTTTATCATATGTCCTCGTTCAAGATGCTAACGCAACAAACTGCTCACCATAAAACTGTGAAGTACGTTCGAATACACACCTGGGCGTTTATCAAGTGCATCACAATACAGCATGTAAAAAAAGTACATCTATGGTTGAAGATCAACGTTCCGTTTTAGTCATGTTAGCCCCCTAATGAAAATCAAGTTGATAATTAGGTCACAAATGAATAAGGTGAACAACAGGCCAAACAGTTACAACCAGGGTAAACTATCAGCAGGAATTAAGACATTCTGCACACACGTTTGGCGGCATCCGAAACGGAGTAGCCTATCACAGTGTCCGAAGCTAAAGGACGCCTGCGCTTCAAACCGTCACAACAAGTGGCTTGCGCTGCACCACTTGCGGTTCCATTCACACACTACGTATCCGGTGTAAACCCGAAGGAATAAGACCAGTAGGTGTGTGAGTGAGGCCTTTGTATCCAGACGGTCTATGCTAGTTAGTCAACTGAATGGCTAGCAGGAAAAGGAAACCCTTATCCCTCGAAAAATAAACAGAGAGTTACACTTCAATGAGAAGAATTAAACCAAGAAGAAATGTATGTCGAATGCAATACAAGAAGCATTTCAACATACGAGTGCACTCCAGAGAGGATGAAGTTGAGAAACAAAACTCAAAGTTGAACTGCGAAAAGATTAGGCAGACGATTCATCATTCAATACACCAACAAAGCTCGAGAAAAGAATGAGTAGAAGATCGCGAACATCCAAGTTTCTGAAAAGAGGAGAGGATTAGTTACCAAACGACCATGGTCTTGGTGGATGCAATCATAAACAAAAATAAAACGCAAATAACGATTGACATAGATGAGCCCAAAGCACTCGTCGTCTCTTCGCCGACGGTGCACTATGAGTACGTTGGTGACCTACTAATCCCAAACGGCCAGCGCATTCGCGGCCGCACACATCGCAACGCCATATAGCCATGCCGCCAAGATATATGGCACCGATGGTTCCCTTGCGTACCGCGCGCTTTCGTCCTCGGCTGCGCAATAACTGCTCGTTGAAATCGCGGACGCCCATCTGAATTGTATTCCTTCAGGCAGTCCGGTTCAACGCTAAGTCTTCCCAACATCTAAGATCAATTTTACAACGTGAAAGACTTACCTGAACAGCATCCTGGTATCTCCATTTTTGGCCACCAAGATTTCGCTTACCTGATCTCAGTTGTCCATACAACAGCTGCTTCGGGATACGGTCATCGCCCATCCGACGGACATGATCCAGCCAACGAAGCTGATTCAACATCAGCAAGGCTTCCATCACGTTCATGTCCGTTCGCTGCAATACCTCAGTGTTCGGAACCATGTCCGACCATCGAATATCCAGGATGCATCTTAGACATTGCAGATGAAAGCGGCTCAGCTGCTGACCACACACACACACACACACACACACACACAAAGTCACTAACTGTTTCTTGTGCAACATAACTTCGCCAACGGTACGAGGTCCGCCGTAAGTACGAACGCGATAAAGTTAACCGAGACAATACATGTTGGCAGAATGTTTCATAACATACGGCAACGATCAGACTCCTTCGCCATGTCATTACTTAACAACGACCCCGGATTAGTGGTGATCTGTGATGTTATGTTGGTGAAAAACAAACGCAACTAATAGAATCGATTAACTTACCTCACATCCATTCCGTTCAGTTGTTATTGCCATGCGTCATGACTTATGCAGTAAACGAGTGGCTGACGAGCTGAAAGTCGAATGTTAACGTATTTTTAGAAACACGTCTTCTTGATGTCCTAATACGTAATGCAAATAAGTGGACTGATACCACAACTCACTGAAAAAAATGTTGTTACGTGGCATCCACCAATTGGTGTGGTCCATGTGGAAACAAAACAGAAGTGAAAACACACTCGATACGGATCTAATCGATATCATTTACCCGATTCCAAAGTTAACGCGGGCGCACAGTGAGAGTTGAGCGAATGAGCCGTTTGAAAACGGTGTCAAGGCGAAAGGAATTGTTTTGTGCAGTAAAAAATCTGTTGGTGAAATTGTATAATTCAGGGGAATAAAAACCAAGAAGGAAGAAACGAATGCTTGTGGAGAAACGAAAAGGACATTGAGTATTTATAAGCACCTTCATTGACTTCACCGTCATGAACAGCAATACATCAGTGAATCACACTGGTGCCTAACTGCCACACAACCACGAAGGGAAAAAAGAAAGAAAACCTATATAAGAAGTGAGTGAAAAAAGAAGGGGAGGGGAAGGAACTTTATTGAAAGTAGTTACGTCTGTATTCAAAACGTACAGCATCAAGGCGCCGAAACCTTGTAAACAAACAACCAAACTGTAAGTGTAAGTAGGGCGTCATCTGCAGGGCCGCTTCCTCACGGCTTCCGCCGCGTCATTAAGTGCACACACTTCACAGACAACTCGGACAAACAACGATATCACTCACGCCACTGAGCTCGGTTAGCCGGCACCTCACCTAATGTCTCCAGCTACCGACACTTTGAGTCGCGAGGGCCCCACACCGGGAGACGAATCCGATCTACAGTGACCAATCCCTTTGTGAACGATTTCACTCCCTTATACCACATCATAATTTGTCCATCTCGCACCTTACGCCAGTCGACCGCAGCGTCGGCAAACAGTGCTCGGTTTGGCAAACGATTAGCTGGCATCCTTAGTACATGACCTAAACATCTATGTATGTGCAAATGGAGTGATTGAATAAAAGAGCTCGTTTGACAATCAATGCCAAACAACCGCTTTCTAACCTCCTCGTTACTTACTCGCTGGTACCACCCGATACGAGCGATTGAACGCAGACATCAGTGGTCAAATACCTGAGGACGATTCACTTCCTCTACCCTGAGCGGCCAGGTTTTGCTGCTGTAAAGTAAAACAGCTTTCGCTGTTGTCTGATATACGCGACCCTTAGGTTTCAGGGAAATACTTCCCTGTCGCCACAGGTGTCTCAGATTAGCGAACATTGCCCTAGCCTTGGAAATATACGCCTCTGTTTCATTCTCTACACCTCCTCCGTCGCCGCTGATGCAGCTTTCCAGGTATACAAACCGGTCACCAATTTACACGGTTTCACCAACATTAAATCTACGTAATCACAGCAATCTTGCAGAAGCACTTTACATTTTGCAGCTGCAGAACACACTTCAAAGCATTTGGCAGAACGCAAAATAGCCTCTGACGTTAATACTGCTGTTTAGAAAGTGGTAAACAATACCACCAGGTTGTCAGCATAATCATGATCAGTCAGCCTTCCGCCAAGCAGGGGGTGCTTGCCAGCATCTTGTAACAGCCACAGACTATGCTCTATTATATCGTCCATCACAAAAGTAAACAAAAATGGTGAAAGTGGACAGCTTTGACGTACGCCACTCATGATGCTGAAACTGTCAGACGGTTCATCGTATACTCTAACTCCGGCTGAAATATGGAAATGAAACGCCAATCGTATGTTAAAATAGTGGATCGGCACACCTTGCGTTTAGGCGACTCTAAAAGTGTAGATCGATCCACCGAATCAAACGCACGTTTATAATCGAGAAATATGACAATTTTCGGAAGGTTGTGAACAGTGGTGGAGTTGTTCGTAGCTCGGGTTGATAGTTCTGGTATTGGTATGTTCGCCGAGCTTGGCATTAAGACGGCAAACGTCTCATTATCGAGCGAGGCAACATAATCGGTGAGTAAGTGTTTTAGCGTATAGTTTTTGAGTATAGAGTTCGATGAAGTTCGATGGATGCCTGCTCGTATATAGTAGAGTGAGTTGACCTTCCGGAAAACTCAAGTGAATGGTGCAACCAATGCCCAATTCTACGGACTACCGAAAATACACAAAGATGGTATCCCACTGTAACCAATCATACCTCTACCTGGAACACTGACCTACAGTTTGGTCACAGACCCATTCGGACGACTACGATATATCATCGACGGATCAGAGCATTCCATCAGCAATGCTCTACAATTCTAGGGCACATTGAAAAACATCAGGATAGGAGATAAAACAATGAGTTCGTTTGATGTCATAGCACTCTTCACGTCCATTGACCTCATTCTAGGAAAAGAAACACTAAGAAAGCTGCTAGAAGAAAATCCTCGATCGAATGAATCATTGGAATCGGAAAGCATTTGCAATCTCATGGAAATGTGTTCGCCGACATACCTCAAGTTCAATGGTCAAATCTACGAACAACTTAAAGAAACTCCAATGGGTTTGCTCATATCCGGATCCACCTCTGAGGCGGTCTTGCACAAGTTAGAGGAGGTCGCGCTACCAGTGATCAAACCAGACCTCTGGATGCGATGTGTTGACGATACATTCGTAATCCTCAAACGCTCAATGATTGAAGACACAAACAGACTGCTCAACAACGTTTTCACCGATATTAAATTTACGATCGAAATTGAAACCGACAACCGGTTGTCGTTCATGGATGTACTAATCAGCCGTAAACTTGATGGAACACTGGAGATCTCAGTTTACCGGAAAGAAGCACACACGGGCCAACTCCTCAGTTTTCACAGCAACCACCCAGTCTGCCGTAAAAGGAGCTGCCTTCGAACTCTGTTCAAACGAGGTGAAACACACTGCAGCACCGCAAAGCTGCAAAGGAAGGAAGAAAGCTACTTGTACCGAGTATTTCCTCACAACGGATACTCACGAAATTTCATCAGACAGAGTTCACGGCAGAAAGAAAGAGATTAGAACTTTACCGAACCACCAATAAATTAAACTATACTACTGCATATCAAAACAGTATCACAAATGACCGCAAGACTTCTGAGATCATATGGTATTACGCTAGCACACAAACCAAGGGCAATGTTACGAAGATTACTATCAAAACCAGAGAAAAAACTCAAACCTGCCGACAGAAGAAACGTCATTTACAGAATCCGATGCAATGACTGTGAATGAAATCGGACACACCTTCAAATTGAATATTGCAAAATTCCTTACTAAGGGAAATATCTGATATACAAGAGAATTTGTCGAAGCTTGATATTCATTAGCCGGATAAATAAACAAACATATCGAGCTGGACAAAATCTATGAGCCAATGCGAACCAGGGATTTGAACAGATGTAGACATCAAGTCCAAATGGCGGTAAACCCGAACTGAACAACTTGGACGGATCAGATCAAAGTCGAAACAAGACAATGAATAACCAACCGGCTGGAATTCTGAAACGAAGAAATGAATCACTCAATCACTTTACAAGGACCAACCTAGTATATGAACTGCCAGGAGGAATGTTCCGTCTGTCTTCCAACAACCTCAGGGATTTAACCGAGATCCAGTGTTTGTTCCATTGTAGATCTACTCTTGACAGGACATTTACAACCGACACATTTTGTCTGTCTGCACTAATAACCGCGTGACACGTCGTAGTTGATACGTCAACGCGTTTCGACGTCTGGTGACCTTTATCCTACATTCCGAACTGCAAAGTGACCTCGATAAACAGCCATGTTCAGTCACTGTGAACCCGACACGGCCGGAAAGCTCAGCTCGTCTGACAGAGCTGATGCCTTACCATCCTATCTTGCATTCTCCCCCCCCCACACGTTATCCCGCCCATCGTTTGAGATTGTCAATGGTCATGAACACTGTCAAATCAAAAAGATATCAGCCCTCTTACACGTGTTCGCATAAGGAGAGGTTTGAAACGAGCCAGACACAACACATCGGGCCCGGACACAGGTACACGAGCTAGACGGTACGCGGTCACACCGATGACGTAGCCAGTATCTCAACAGCCATTCGTTGCTGCCGGTGAGGTCGGTGCCCAGCAAAAGTACGAACGAAACGACAACACGCTATCGCATAATCTGAATCCAAGTATGTGTTCCAATGAGAACGACAGTCCGGAATTCAACCACGTCACCTATAACTAACAGCTATGTGGTATATCTGAGACCAGGCCTGATTCGGAGAAGGTTGGCATCAAGTATAGAAATGACAGGCACGATGTTTAATACCAGTGTTTAGCATACAGCTGCAACAGTCGTCCACCGCTATCTAAGCGATGTGATGCTATCCGAAACCCGCCACCTAAACGAGATTCAGCCTTACCAAGGGGGCCGACTTGGGCGTTTATATCTCCGACCAGAATGACTATATGAGAAACATGTGTCGACGGAAGCAGTGCGGCCGGATGCGGATGAAATGCGTCCTTGACGCCGATGTTACTACAGTTAGCTGGAGCATAAACAGATACAGTGAAAATATTTCTGAAAATTTTGTGTCTAAACCTGGCCTTAGTAAAATGTGTCGAACAGTCTCAATTTCGATACTTCAGCTATTCATTCATAATGGCATCAGCCTGGCCAGATGATGAAGTGAGGGTAACCACGACAACTGTGGAATGGAATAAAGTGAATGAAACAAGAGATTAAAAAGGATAAAAATGGGTAAAGAAGGCTAAATTGAGGAAGGAAGAATGAAGTGTATTCAGAAATGCTAATCGGTGCAGAAAGTTGTCATCTCAGATAGCGTTTCAAACCTGCTGGAAGCAAACAGGCAACACCTACACAATTTAGTCAACGAATTAGCCAGTGAGGTTTGAAACAACGTGAAACAGTTCATGCAAGATGCACACAATAACACATAACGTTTCATTGAGTAAAACAACTGACAAGTAAACAGCAGCAACGAGAAAGTAACTATCAGTCTTGAATAAAAATCGTGAGCAATAACAAGAAGTCTTCAAGGTTAATGAAAAGACTACTGAAATACTGACAGAATTAAGAGTAATTATAGCGTGAATATCAAGTGCGAACCTCAGTTCGCTTATACGTCCCGAGTATGTGGTGTTTTTCGTGGGATAAGGTTTGGATTAAGCAAAATCTAATGCAAATCTCTGTTACAAATGGTAGTCATAAATTCCCCAAGTGACAGATATGTACGGTTTACTGCAATGCTAAATGCACAGTATACATCTGTACCAAATGTATAAGCCATAGTTTGTATGCAAGTCAAATGAGAAATTGACGCAATACTGCCGACGGATATGTATGATTCATGGTCATATGTTTTTGCTTTCAGTTATAAGGCTTGCGCTATTTGAATAGCGTGCTCCTCCTACATGTCCGTCTGCGACTACGTGAACGACAGTACTTCTGCAAGATCATCTTTGTAAGAAGTTAAGACATTGACAACGTCTTGTTCTTTTTGATGAGCTGTACTAGTGTTCACGATTGATTGTGACTTACCTCCCATTCATTCGAAACTTACGCACAGACGAGTTCCTCTTGGTCGATCTTCATGAGCGCTTCTGGTCTCACTACAGGAGCTGAAATCGCTCAGCCATAATCACATCCTCATCATCGGTTTCAACGAAAACAAGAGAAGTACAATGTACAAAACATCGAACAAATGTAAAGAGTAAGTGCATACTTAGGCTGTCTTATCCAGTAGCATAGGTTTAAAGTGCCTATACTACTATACAATAAAATAAGCGAAGAATTTGGCCGATGTCTTCGTATCAAATGCCGTACACGCACATGAACATATATATATATATATATATATATATATATATATATAT